>CAIGRH010208320.1:0-16502 GCA_903798295.1 Fraxinus nigra | reverse complement strand
TTAAACTTCGCCTAGGCTCCTAAAACTTGAAGCTTGGCCACCACACCTAGCCACTCTTTACGTTTTTTAGAACACTGATAATTTTCAATTTCTTTTTCCTTCTCCCTCAGGCGTGATTGTTGGTTGGTGAGGAGTGTATTTTTGGATTTTGATATTTCATTTACAACTTATACATTTTAACTTTTTATTTTATTTTATTTTTTTTGAGCGGTCAAGTTATTACGAAAATATGGCTGGGCCACTGTGCCAATTCCTTCTATTTCCTCTATATACGGAGCTGCTCGCTGCGAATTACCGTACAACATGAAAACGTGGGGAATAGAAGCTCTGTGTGGATCCGACCCCCAGAAACCCTAAACCTTCCCTACTTAAAAATCTCTCCTAGGAATTCGATTAACAAGAAATCCAATCGAGTAATTATCAAGAAATGCCAAGCCCGAAATCTTATTGAATCACCATCGGTTGATTGGAGAATAGATCGTAGGTAAGTACTGTTACTCGTTTTTGGGTTGGGAGTAATCACAATCGAACCGAATAAAGAAGAATGGGGAAGAAAAAGAAAAGAGGGGCGATGGATAAGGTATGGTGCTATTATTGTGACAGGGAGTTCGAAGACGAGAAGATCTTGGTGCAGCACCAGAAGGCAAAGCACTTTAAATGTCACGTTTGTCACAAGAAGTTATCAACCGCTGGAGGCATGGCCATCCATGTTCTCCAGGTCCACAAGGAGCAAGTCTCCAAGTCTGTACCTTCCTTATTCTTTATTTTATTTTGCTTGGTGCTCATTTTTTAATTTGGTTTTCGATTTTATATGTCAATGCTAAAGATAATGTTATGGTTGACGTGGATGAGTTTGGTTAAATATTGTAATGAGTGAAGTTCTACCTGAGAATGAATTCACTCAAAATCAGTACCAATATAATAATCACAGCTCAAGGAGTTGAGATCTCAGCCCAATTGCTGAATTAACCACTCAATTGAGAATGGGCGATGATAGAATTAGAGGATGAAAAAAAGAAGATAGAAGAAGATGTAGAAGAAATAAGAGAGAGAATTGATTAATAGAATTGATTTTACATCGACCACACGTTTATTTTCTCCTAACTCAATTGGTTAGGTTTTGGGTTTGCTCTCCAATGGTCGGTTCGAGTCTCCTAAGGGCCACTGAGGTGAGAAACAGTTGTAAACTTCAGAGCCCCGTGGGATTAGTCGAGGTGCGCGCAAGCTGGCCCGGACATTCACGGTTATAAAAAAAAAAAAAATTCTCCTCTGTTATGTACATATATGCTGAAAAACAAAATGGATGGAAACCATATTCCCATTTACAAAAACGCAGTAAGCAAAATGACACTTTTGTTGACCCCACTTTTGAAAGCTATTTACAATATGTTCTTTTCCTTCTTTCCTCCCATTTCTTCCATTTAATTGATGTTGCCTCATCTTGACAACCCCCCTCCTTAAGTGAACCTTGTCCCCAAGGTTTAAAATTAGAGTATTTCTTCTGTATGTCATTTGAATCTTCCCAAGTTGCCTCTTTTGTGGTCTGCCCCTTCCATTTGATTAGCCACTGAGCTCCGGCACGATTTCCCTTTATGTAAATTCTAGTTTGAAGCACTTCCGCTGGTTGTTCTACATCCTCCTCTCCAATTGGTAATTGTTCTGCAACCACTTCTTTGTTTCCTATCTTCTATTTAAGTAATGATACATGAAACACCGGGTGAATTTTTGCTTGGTCGGGAAGGGCTAGGCGATATGCTACACTTCCAATCTTCTTTTCAATCTGATAAGGGCCATAGTATCTAGGACTTTCTGATTAATCCTCTATCAGCGTACATCTTCATCCTGGCTTTAGCTTGTGCTAAGTTCTCCTTTAATTGTTGATCCATCTTATACCTCTCATGTAAAACATCTTCCACCATAGCAACACTTGTTTGCTGATAAGGTCCCATAGCTAACTGTGGTGGTGGAATCCCATATAGAGCTTCAAAAGGTGTTCTCTTGATGGCTGAATGAAAAGGGGTATTATACCACCACTCGGCTAAAGATATCTGTTTAGCCCATGCTTTAGGTCCGTTGTCATGCACCTGAGATACAACTCCAGATACTCATTTAACCTCTCAGTTTGGCCATCTATCTGTGGGTGGTATGTAGAACTAAGCTGCAAATTAGTTCCCATGAGTTTAAATAGCTCCTGCCAAAAGATGCTAGTAAAAATCTTGTCCTTGTCAGAGATAATACTTTGAGGCATGCCATGGAGTTTATAAATATGATCCAGGAATATTTGTGCCACCTTCTTTGCTGTAAAAGGATGAGAAAGGGTGAGAAAGTGGCCATACTTGGTAAATCTGTCTACTACTACTAATATGACATCCTTTCCCTCAGATTTTGGCAAACCCTCAATGAAGTCCATGGATATATGACTCCACGAATGTTGAGGTTCAGGTAGAGGTTGTAGCAAGCCTGGATATGGTAAGTGTTCATCCTTACATTTCTGGCAAATGTCACATTGTAATACCTCTTTTTGATTTCTTATGTCATGTCTACCCAATAAAAGTGGTGTTTAGCTCTAAATATGTTGGCCTCTACCCAATAAAAGTGGTGACCTTCCAAGTAATGTCTCCATTTCAGCACTGCAGTAACTAAGGCCAAGAGTTCTTTCTCATATGTTGACATCCCCAAGCTCCTTGGTCCAATGACTTTACTGATGTAAGCCAAAGGTTTCCTATCTTGCATTAATACTGCCCTCCATAACAAGCATCTGTTTCCACAATAAAAGGTTGCTCAAAGTTGGGTAAGGTTAGCACTGGAGTGGAACTCATGGCTAGCTTAAGATTATTAAAGGCTGCCTCTGCTGTATCTGACCCTAGAAAATTATCTTTCTTCAACAAATCAGTGAGGGGCTGAGCTAATGTCCTATAGCCTTTCACGAATTTTCTATAGTAGCCAGCCAAGCCAAGAAATCCCCTTAGTTGTCTGATATTAGTTAGCATAGGCCACGACTGCATTGCCTCTACTTTTTTAGGGTCTGCTGATACCCCTTGCTGATCAATCACACGGCCTAGGTATTCCACCTTCTTTTAGCCAAAAGTACACTTAGCTTAGCTTAGCATACAACTCATGTTTCCTGAGTAGTTGCAGAACATTCATAATGGCTGGACATATCTACATTGTATATTAGTATATCATCAAAAAAAACTAGCACATATCTTCTCAACTGCGCTTTAAACACCTCGTTCATCAGACATTGGAAGGTAGCAGGGGCATTGGTCAGCCCTTAAGGCATGACCTTGAATTCACACAGACCTTGATGAGTTTTGAAAGCTGTCTTATAAACATCCTCTGGCCTAACCCTTATCTGATGGTATCCTGCTCTAAGATCAATCTTAGAAAAATATTTAGCTCTAAAAAGTTCATCAATTAGCTCATCAATCAAGGGCATATGATATTTGTCCTTCACAGTCAGGTTATTAAGCTGCCTATATTCAACACAAAACCTCCAAGTTCCATCATTTTTCTTGACCAGCAGCACGGGGGAAGCAAAAGGGCTGCTATTAGGTTGAATACTTCATGAGTCTAACATCTCTTTAACCAATCTTTCCACATCAGTTGTTAGTTTTTTGGATAAAGGGGCATCTGTATGGCTTGAGTTTGAAGGGCTGAGTCCCTTCCTTTAGGTTTATCTGATGATCATGGCTTCTAATTGGAGGTAGTCCCTTAGGTTTTGCAAACACGTATTGGAAGTCAGTTAAAATTGGCTTGAATTCTGCTGATGTTTCTGTTGAATTTGTCTCTGTAATGGTATACAATTGCCCCATGGTTCCATATTCTTGCTTCTCTAACCATCTCTCTAGTTGCTCCCCCACTGATCATTTCCATTTTACTTCTAGTAAACTCACGACTTAGTTTCACCTCTTCCCCATTATACATGAATTTAATATACCCTTTTGCGAAATCAAAGGTTATTGGTCCAAATTGACCAAGCTAGTTCACCCCCAATACCATGTCACTACCCCCAAGATTTAGGGACCTTAACCCGTATTGGAACTCTAGCCCTTCCATTTTACTTTCAAGCCTTTCTCCATTTGCAACAGTTACCATCATTGGTTTGACATTCTCAGTCGAGTATCCCAAAAAATGTACCAACCTTTCATCAATAAAGCTATGGGTGCTTCCATTATCAATGAGTATAGACACTCTCTTGCCTTTTATCCTTCCTGGAATTCTTATAGTTTTGTGTTTGATGTGCCCAACCAATGCACTGATGGAAATTTGCATGATTTCTTTCCCTTCATCTTCCTCATTCTCCTTTCCATCAGGGCCCCCTGTCTCCTTGCCATCACCCTCACCTTCTTCATCCACCACCATAAAGTTCAACATCCTATTCTTACAAATGTGCCCTTGGGTGTACTTCTCATCACACCTAAAGCAAAGTCCTAGCTTTCTTTTGGTTTGGATATCAGTGGGTGTAATGGTTTTGGTTTTGTAAGGTGCGTTTTGGATGTTCTGAATTTGAGTGGCCGTTTTAGGAGTTAGGTTGTGTGATTCAGGTAATTTTTGAGTGTACGGGTTTTTTGATGTAGTAGACGGCTCAGTGGGTTTAGGGTTTTTGTTTATAGCAGAAATAGTGATTTCTTGGAGTTGAGCTATTTCAAAAGCTTGGGTTAGGGTATTGGGTTTAATCATCTTGACCATAGACTTAATCTCACCCTTCAATCCACTGGTAAAAATACTAATATAGTATGATTCGGGTAGGTTGGGTAAGGCTTGCATAGCTTGTGCTTTTAAATCCTCAAAATTCTCCATGTACTCAGCCACACCACCATATTGTCTAATTTTGCTAAAGGTCTCCACTACATCGTCACCAGTGGTCTCAGTAAACCTTCTACAGATTTCAGTAGCCAATAGGTTCCAATTGGCACTTGGATTACTAGCTAGGAACCCATGGAACCAATGTCTGCCCTTCCTTTCAAATACATCTCTACAATTCCAACCTTTAGCTCCTCTGTAATTTGATGAATTTGAAAATATTTGTTGGCCTTCCTCACCAACTCTCCAAGGTTATTACCCTCAAATTGGGGAAAGTCAATTTTAGGAATTCTGGCATTGAATCTAGTTTCATAATTATCTCCTCCTGTTCTGTTTTCATTATCAAACCTCACCCTTAACACACCACTATCAAAACTTGATCCAATGTTAGAACCCTCCACTCGTTTCTCCCGAGTTGCACTTATCTTAGCCATAAAGCAACAACAACTTTATGTTTCTCATTCATTTGCTTCGTAAATCCATCAATGTTGTCAAATTTAGAATCGACCTTACTAGTGAGGGAAGCAACAACAACACTTAACTCACTCATATCTTTATCCAGCCTCTTTAGGTTCTCTTCAGTAGTTTTCTGTCTAGTCTCCATTCTTGCCCAGATTCTTAGGGCTCTAATACCAATGTCATGGAACTTGGAAGAGCCAGCCCACAAAAGCTAGTCAATGTGGTTGGAGAACCCAAGCCTATATAAACCATACAAAGGAAGCCCATACTTCCGATGTGGGATTTAGATTCCCATAAATCCCACTGGAAATCATAACAAACCACCACGCTTCTGACTTGGCATCCACATCGAGCAGGTGCCCATACACCCTAAGTGGTAACCGAGACCTGAAGACATGTTGCCTGCTTTGATACCAAATGTCACGAGTGAAGTTCAACCTGAGAATGAATTCACTTAAAATCAGTACCAATATAATAATCATAGCTCAAGGAGTTAAGATCCAATTGCTGAATTAACTAGTCAATTGAGAATGGGTAGTGATAGAATTAGAGGATGAAAAAAAAAAGATACAAGATGTAGAAGAAATAAGAGAGAATTGATTTTACATCAACCACACATTCATTTTCTCCTCTGTTTTGTACATATATGTTGAAAAACAAAATGGATGGAAACTGTATTCCCATTTACAAAAATGCAGTAAGCAAAATGGCACTTTTGTGGACCTACTTCTAAAAGCTATTTGCGATCTGTTCTTTTCCTTCTTCTCCCCATTTCTTCCATTTAGCTGATGCTGTCTCATTATGACAAATATTTAGTTTTTTCGATTGTACAGCTAGCTAGGTTTTATGATGGTCTTTTCATTTTTTGTATATTCGCCTGTTTTATCCCCTTTTATCCTTTTTCTCTATGGGGATGGATGAAGTCCTTTTTAGAATTCGCATTCCTGTTTTGTTCTTTCTTGTAATTGGTTTTGAGAGAGAATACAAGGGATATTCTCTTTGTGTTTCAGATTTTCGTTTTGAGTTTTGAAGTCATTTTGAGCTTTGTGTTTTGAGTGTACATTTTGAAATGGTTGAAAATGTGTTTTTTTGTCATTTTGAAAAATTATTTTCAAAAACCCAAAATTGAAAAATGTGTTCTCTTCCGTCCCCCTCTCTCTTCTTCCCCTCCTCACGACACCTCGCAAGGCCGCCGGCGTCGAAGACTGACTTCTTCTGTTGTTGGGTGTGGCGGCGTTGGTTGGATGCGGTGGCGGTGTTCTTTTTTTTTTCGTGGCGGTTGGTTCTAGCTTTGGCTGTTGGTTGTGGTTGTGGGTTCGAAAATTGGAGCAGTTTCCGAATCAATTGATGCAATTGACATGTAACCCATAATCCTATGTGGTTGTTGAAGACTCGATTGGGGCCAATTTGATGATTCAATGTTGTGGGGATGAGGAATTGAAGCAGATAGATCCAGACAAATCCAGAACCGGTGTTGGTCCGTGGGTGGTTGGTTGTGGCTGTGGTGTGGCGGTGGCTGTGGTTAGTGATGATGGTGGTTGGTGTTGGTGGTGGCACCGTGTGGTGTCGGTTTTTGTGGTGGTGGATGTGGTTGGTGATTGGCGGTTGTGTGGTGGTGGTGTATTGTGTGGTGGTGGTTCTAGCGACGGTGGTGGTGGTTGGGGTGATGTTGTGGCTATGATGGTGGTTTCGACGGTGGTGGTTGGGGTGGATGGCGGTGGCAGTTGGTGGAGTTTTGCAGGCGGCAATGATGGTGGTTGGTGGTGATAATAATTGAAAACAACGAAAATGCATTTTGAAAATTCTGGCCAAGTTATAATTGAAAACACTCGTTTTGGATTTTCTTTGTAAATTTTAAATTTATTTTCGAAAACGCGTTTTCGAAAATAGGAAAGAGAACGCGTTTTTCACTAGTTTGGAAAATCGAAAACAGAAAACAGCTTGAAAATGGCAAATAGAATAGGCCCTACCTGTTTGATAAAGTTTCTGGGATTTTAAATAACACTTGAATTGCATTATTAGAAAGATTCCAGTATCCTGTGTATGTGTATTTTGCTTTTTGCTCCTTTTTTTGGACCTTTTTCCATCTAGCAGGATGGAGGAAACTCTGCTGTAGAACTCGCATTTCTGTTTTTATTCTTTCCTTTAATAAGTTTTGAGAGAGAATATGACTATTGGAGAAAGATGCTGGTATTTTAAATAATATGTAAAGTGCATAATTTAGAAGGATTCAGTTATAAGGAAGCTTGGAACTATGTGCATTTGTTGGAACTTGTGATTTTTGTATTAGCGAAGTATGTAGTTTTGATAAGGCCAAGATGTCTGCTCAATTACAAGGTTTTGATTAGTGAAACAAAGTTAGTAAATGACGAGGACTTATATTGAGCAAATTAGGTTTAGAAATCAGAATACAGAATAATGTGCACTGGAATAACTAAAAAATTCGAGGTAATTAGTATCTATGATGTAAATTCATTCATTCTATTTTTCGGTCGATTTGCCAAACTATGACTAGTTCCTTTGTTTTTTAAAGTGAAATCTTTGTGATGAGTTGCTCTCAAGTTTCTTTGACTCGTTTTGTTCTCTGTGATGTTTGTGTTGTTACTTTTACTTCTAAATATAACACGATAACATTTTTTCAGAGTTCCAAATGCAAAACCTGGGAGAGAGTCAACAGATATCGAAATATATGGAATGCAAGGAATTCCACCTGATGTTTTGGCCACTCACTATGGAGACGAAGGTATGCTTTTCATTGTGTTACCCTTTAATCTGCGTATGCCACAATCTTATATTTTGCATATTTGCGCTAGTTCAAAAGTTATATCATGCTTACAACTTCTGATTAGAACCTGAAAAATAAGGGAAATATGGAGCGGTACGAGAGCTACTTTTCACTACTGCATGGTGCGTTCTCGTTCATAGAAAAGTAGAACGTGTTTATCTGGTTTTCAAAAAACATATTTGCAAGACAATAACCTAAGTAAAAAGCATATATTGGTGTCAACCGAGACTATAATTATATGCTCCTCTACGGATGGTAGCATTGATTAATTGGGGAGAGAAATTGGTATAACGCGGGTGGTTAAGTTTCTTCACTCATGTTATCGTTAGCTCATTTGATTTCTTCAATGTGGGTTGGGGAATCTGTGGTAAGTCTATAGTTTATTTACAACCTGTAAATAAACGACATTTGATTCAAAATGGGAGATAGGGTAACCTCTGTTCAAGGGTATGTGTTAAGGTCCTTATCCATCTTTCATATGTTTTTAAGTGCTACAGAAAATAGTGTAATGGATCGATAGTTACTGGGTGCTCTCTCTTTGCATACATATGTAGTTATAGCTGAGTATTGTGGTTTGCATGTTAATGCTTTTTCTCCCAAACCCCCTTGCCCAAAAGACCAGCCAAAAAGAGTGACAAAATTTTTGAAAAGGTACGTCTTATTTGAATTCGTGAATTTGAAACATACAACTGTTATGAATTTCCTTCATTTGGTTGTTTTCTTTTGGGTTAATTTCACAAATGGTCACTGAACTTACCTAAAAATTACAAAATGGTCACTAAAGTTTAAAACTTGTAGCAACGGTCATTAAAGTTTCGGGTGCTTTCACAAACGGTCACTAAACTTACTATTAAGATTGGTATGATGTTAATTAAAACTCAAAAGGACATAAATACGTGGACATAGAAGTTTGAGAACCTCAAGTGCAATTTTCTTGCTATTAAGGCCGAAACCAAAAAAAAAAAAAATCTTTAAAATCACCATAACAAAACGGTATCTACGGGCTAACCAACTAGCAGATACACTTATGAAGCTGATATGGTGATTTTAAAGATTTTGTTTTTGGGTTTGGGCCTTAATAGTAAGAAAATTGCACTTGAGGTCCTCAAGCTTCTATGTCCACGTATTTTTGTCCTTTTTAAGTTTTAAAGAACATCATAACAGTCCTAATGGTAAGTTCAAGGACCGTTTGTGAAAGCGCTCTAGACTTTAGTGACCGTTACCTCAAGTTTTAAAGTTCACTGACTGTTTTATAATTTTTAGGTAAGTTCAATAATCGTTTTTGTGAAATTAACCCATTTTCTTTTACTGTTATAAATATCACTTTTTATTACTAGAAGGTCCTGATTTATCAAAAGGTGCACCTCTTGTCTCCTTTTTCAGAATAAAAGGGTACTCATTTATCAAAATATGTTTCTTCTAGTCACTTTTCATTAGTAATGCGGACGCCACTGTTTTCTTTTCTTATTATCATGCTTATTGGTTTTTATCCATTAGACAACTGGATGACTGCATCTGGTAAGTATTTTCTTTGAATGATAGTGCAAAGAGTGTTTGTTTTGTTTCATTGAAGTGGTCTCATTTGATACATTTTTTTTTTTTCTTTTTTACTTTTTTTTGCAGAGGAAGATACTCCTTCAAAAACAACCAAAGTTGAAATTCCATCAGCCCAAATGGTTGGTGGCATGGTTCCAGGATCACTAGGTGTTGGGTTTCCTCCTCGGCCAAATTTGGGAACAATGCCACCACTGTAGGTTCTTGTGTCATTACTCATTGATTCAATTGTTGATTGTGTCTTTGACTGCTCTATGATGCACAGACATAGATATGTTTGTCTAACATGATACATGTCGGACATGCTGAGACACGATTTTTTTTAAAAAAAAGTATTGACATTATACGTCACCTACATTTTAATTAAATTTTTTAAAATTCTTCATTTATATAGTATAAATTTAGTTTTATTCTTGTTATTAATTTTTCTTGTAGAAATTTTTTAAATGTAAGTACTTATTTGTTATTTAATAATAAATTGAGTTAAAAATATATAATATTTTTGTAAAGAAGAGAAAATTTACAATGGTATAGTGTTCGAGTGTCGGTATCTGACACGTACACGCCACCCTAATTAAAGTGTTTAAGAGATTATGCTGTTCTAGGGTCTTGATGCATTGGTGTAGTATGGAAACATTTTAAAATGACAACTAAGGAGAGTTCTAGTCCATATATCTGTTCTTTTTACCAAGTGTTGGAAGGATTGAATTGAATCCATGTTGTTTAGGAATCTATGGTTGCTTTTTCTTGTTATTGCTTTACTAGCCTGGAGAACATATGTTGTTAAAATTTCATTTCCCCACAGGCCACACTGGCATCCCTTTTCCCTTTGAAATAGTTGATGCTTGTGCGATTTATATATAGGGTGTGTTTGAGCCACATTATTTTGGAAAAATGTATTCTGGAATAGTAGATTGATGGAAAATGTGTGGTTGAAAAAGCAGGAAAANTATAATGTTTTATCATGACCATCTAATTTCATATAACATTTCATCATGATCACCTAATTTAATTTTATTTTATCATAGCCACTAAATTTCATATAACGTTTTATCATGACCACCTAATTTCATATAACATTTCATCATGATCACCCAATTTCTTTTCACTATTTTCACTAATTTTAAAAGGGGTAAAACATTAAATTTGTATTATATATAAAATAAATTTAGGGTGTGTTTGAGTCACATTATTTTGGAAGAATGTATTCTGAAATAATAGATTGATGGATAATATGTGATTGAAAAAGAAGGAAAAATTATTGATGTGCTGAAAAATATTATTTTATTGAAAAATTTGTAGTTGAAAATGAGTAGAAGAATAAAAATGAAATTTTTAATGTGTACCAAACAATGGCATAGTTATTTAATTTCCATTTTGGTTGCTGCATTTACTGGTTTTTTTGCACCTGGTTTAAGTAATGAAAAAACACTAACCACTGTTTTTTTTCTACATTTATCACCATTGCCATACCTGAGCAAATCGTTTCTCACAGGATATTTTTCATGTGATGCAGTTATAATCCTGCAATTCCTATGCCTCCTGGTGGGTGGCCTGTTTTACCTCGCCCACAACCTTGGTATCCACAACATCCTGCTGCTTCAGTTCCACCTTCTGCACCAATGACACAACAGCCCTTGTTTCCTGTACAGAATGTCAGGCCTCCTGTGCCACCTGCAACGCCCTCTGTACAACCACCAATGCCAATTGCTCCTCCTGGGATGTCTGCAGCTTCTCCTGTTCCTGTATCTCAACCTTTATTCCCTGTTGTTCCTACCAACAATGTTCCTCAAAATTCACCATTTTCTGCACCTATGCCTCCGAATAGCATTGCATTAAGCTCTTTTGCAGAACTTAACAGTGCAGATCCACAGATGGGTAGTTACACTTCGGCTACTAATAGCTATCATGGCTCTGGCATTCCAGGTATATATATATACACATATCTTAATCTCTGTTTTCACAGTTGCGGGATTTCGTATAGTATTTGTTGGTATTTGCTGGAGTGGAACTGTGACATTTTGCTATATTCTTTCTTTACCTTGTGGCAAAGCAATTTATAATTGTAAATCTTTTTCGTGAAGTTACCACAGAATCTCTGATTTTAGTGGGAAAGTTTGTGGATATCTTTGCTTTTAGCTGTTCTTTTGGCAACTTTATATACCAGAGGCTCAGAACAAAATTGGTTTGGATTTTCAAATTCTTCTTACTTGATATCAACTTCTGTGCATCTGGCTTTTGAGTACCTGAGTCTATTGTGTCATTGGCCACAATTAACAAAGATTTTTAGATAAATACCCTTTTTTTAAATTATAAACATGTTCCTCGGGGCCACTGAGGTAAGTATCCAGGGCCCCGTAGGATTAGTCGAGGTGCGCGCAAGCTTGCCCGGACATCCACGGTTATAAAAAAAAAAAAATAATAATTTATAAACATGTTAAAGTATATATTCTAGTTATGATGAGACATAATTGTACTACTATAGCATGTTAGAATAAAATCTTAATAACGAGGGAGTGAAAATGGTTATTGTGTTAGTTAATTTGTAGTTGTGGGGAGATTCCAAGTGACGTCTTATTCTGTAACACTTGAAATCCATACTTCCCATTTCTTCACGAGTTAGAAAACTCAAAACAATTTTTTTTTTAACAAAATCTACGACTGTTTTGACTTGAAACTTGCACCTGCAAAATATGTATATTATGACTGGAACCCACTAGACATGAATCCTTTTAAGAATTTCTTGTATGCACCGGCAAAAGATTTAAAACTGGAATTCACTGGTACAAGACTGATTATGAATAATTATTTATCCGCAAGCGGTGGACAAGCAATTCCTAATGTGCCAGTTGTATTTGGAAAACAGCGAATTGATTCAATGTTTAGAATTTAGAACTTGTGGTATCCCTTAATTTCTCATGGCAACCAGCACAGATAAAAAATAGGAACAGTCTATTGGTGATGTAACTAAAACCCTTTAGAGAATAGTATATGGTGGCTTTTCTGGCAGAATTCCATTGAAAAGAAGTTTCCAGTGACAATTGGATGTGAAATATGGCATTATGTTGGCAGTCGACTTTTAAGTGATGGCATCTTTCTCAATGATTATAATCGTGGATGGAGTTCTGTATAATTTAGGTATAGGTGGTTGGAGTACTGTTATGAGGATTTTCCTGTGCATAACTAGTATGACTAATAATGCTAATTTTGTCAGATGGTTTCTTGTTTTATCATTGTTCGTGTTGCTATGACTAGCTGGATTTATGGAAATAAAAACCGTCTCATGTTTCTCTCTCTCTCTCTTTTTGATAAATAAAAAATACTTAATGTTTCTCAGATATATGATTTTTTAAGGGCTTTCTGGTATTTCTCTCCTATTGTTAATTAAGAGTTGGTAATTATCCATGTATTGATGCTGGAAAATATAGGTGAGAATCTGCATCTGTTTGGTGCTGTCCACATTTTTCTTAACACCCTTTTTTATCTCGATTGTTTAGCAGCTGCAATATCAGTAAATTCACATTCTTATGCCTCTGCTCCAAATACTAGTGGTCCTTCAATTGGACCACCTCCTATAATCGCAAATAAGGCTCCAGCTACACATCCTGCAACTAATGAGGTCTACTTAGTCTGGGATGATGAAGCTATGTCCATGGTTAGTAGTGCTTTTCTGAAAGTTGTGTAAGATGCCTCTTCACTCTCCTCTTTTGGTTGGAGTTGTCACATTTACTTGGGATGTGAAATTTTATAGGAGGAAAGAAGAATGTCCTTGTTGAAGTATCAGGTGCATGATGAAACTAGCCAGGTAAGTCATAATTACTTGGTACTCAAATTCTTTCGTATGGATATGGAGTTGAGTTGCTCAACAATCCAGGTGCTCGTGCATTGCTTCTTGTTTCCAATTTCACTTGTTTACGCCTTGTTTCATATTTATTAAGGTGCCTGTATATGTACTTAAATTTGCTTTGCATCCCCTAAAATTGAGAACATGTCCGAGCAATTTGCTTGAAGTATGTCTCTACTTTTTCTTAACTCTGTTGATTTGATGGAATATTTTATCTATTTTGGTCCCGTTGGCAAGCAATCCCGCCGATTTTGTGGTCAACGAAGTTTCAAGTAGGTATTCTCATTATCTTCTCTGTAGTTAGTAATTTTATTCAGACAAGAATGCTGCAATCAACTCCAGGACTCTCAAAACTAGCATCATACAACATTAAGATGAGAGTGTACGTTTACTCTTTAAAAATTTTAATTGTTCAATTTCATGAATTCTCCTTGTGCTCGATTCGTAATGTATTTGGGTTTGGGCAAAACAACACACCAAACGGATTTTTGCTCATTCGCGTCATCATACAATATTTTTTAAGATCGAACTTGAACTCAAACCTGGCGCAGGTCAGCTCCTTTTGCGGAGTTTGGTATCAACTAAAAACAAGTTATAATATTTGACTGCTGGTTATTTGAATGGCGATTCTCTGCCCTGATATCTTTTAACTAGATTTTGTGTTAACAGATGAGCTCAATTGATGCTGCAATTGACAGAAGAATATCAGAAAGTAGGCTTTTTAGTGATAAAGGAAATGCTGGTCGCATGGCGTTTTAGTGATGGTGGCTGGTTCTAATCAAGTGCTGCAACACTGGAAATCTTCACATGTTGTAGTTCAAAATCTGCTGCTTCAACATTGAAATTCTTGTTTTTCTGTTGTATTATTTATAGGAGAAAGTCATGCGTGGGAGCCAATTTTTTTATTTTGGACTACAGATTTCTCTTTATTTTATCTTAGAATTTTACAGTCTGATCAGTTTAGTATTTTATTTAAATTACAGACTTAGTTACCTTTAATATTCTCCCGGCCATCAATGTAGTTTAGCGCCTGTTTGACACAGTTTTATTTTTTTTTTTGGAAAGAATTAGTTTTTGAATAGTAAATTTTTTGAGAAAGTGGTGTTAAAAAGTAGAAAAACTTTTGGGTTTGTGAGAATGTGTTGTTGAAAATGAGTATGAGAAAAAAAGTTTTGAAAGAATGGTTTCCAAACGGGCTTTGTTTGCCTTGAACAGTAACTTATTTTGAAGTATCTTGAATCAAAGCTTTTGCTTAACAAGTTATACCTTATCTTCTCCTTTCCCCCCGTGCTTTTTTGTTGATGTTATGTGCTTGTTTAATCTTTGATGTCACTATGTTTAGGTGTCTCGGTTGCTAAGTCTTTTTTCTAGCACAGGTTTGGTTCTGGTGGTGGTGATGGTGATGGATTTTACCACGTCGTTCAGGTTTTAAGCTTGTGGCTGAAAATGAAGTTCACATGCTTGTGTTTTCTTTATTTGAATTCAAGTTGGAATGGTCTATGAGATGGGTTTTGCTGGGGGGACGAACAAGTACAAGTAAAATAAGAGATTATTACGAGGTTCTAAACTGTTTGGAATTTCCTCAATTAATTTTTGAAGAAATAGGATGTTCCTCTATTCACTAGTCTTCAAAATTCTGAATTCAATTACTTCGAATTGAATAATCATTCGAGTAGAAGAGTAACATATTGACTAAATTCTTCAGCGTCTTGATAATAATTGATCTATTTGATTTTCTTTGTTTGTGCCAATCTGCTTGCTGTGGATACATTGTAAGACAGGGCTCACTAGAGTCGACTTAGCGATCAGTAATCCATTTTGAGGCATTGGAGTCGATTTGAGGCAATAGAATATGGTGATGACTATTTACAGTAATAACGGAGCTTTTCAAGCGAGTTTGTGATGAAACATGATAGTTGAGAATGATAACAAGGCGATGTTATGTCTCACGCACCTATCCCAATTTCCTCTACAACCATCCCAATTTTATATTAATGTGAAAAAATACTTTCGAAATATTTTCATCTTCTTTACCCTGTTTCGAGGCTTTCGATCCTCTAAGAGGAATGACCGAACAGATAATCGGTCTCACTAATTGAATTTTGTTTTGCATATAAATAGATAATATTAGATTTTGAAGTCGACAATCTGGATTGTCGATGTGTTCTTTTCATGGTTCCCATGACTTGAGCCGTGTGTGTGTGTATATATTTGTCATGAATGGTAAGATGAATAGATTGTCGAATTCATGATAATTAATTTTATACTTATTTTACTTTAATTAAAACTAGCTTTTAACTTGAAACCTAAAAAAGTTTTTTAGTATGTTTTTTAGTTATATATAATTATCTACTAAAAGTAAGCAGTAAAAAATGAAAACAAATCTTATCATTTAATCAAATCACTAAAGAATATCGATTCTACCATTTTTAACTCACTTTAATCTTCATTTACTTGTATACAATCAATTCTAGATTTGTGTTGATAATCAATATTCGTTATGTTAACATCTTCTCACGTGTTTTAAAAAGTGCGTCTAGGTGGGGGCGAAACGTCATGCCTTGACAGTGAGCGAGAAATTAAATGGTCAGCTATCAAGTTGATTTCTAATGTGCGCATAGGTGTGTCTAGTCATGCTTTAATATTTTTATTTTTTATTTTTTTAAAAGCCCTTTATTTGATTTTAATTTTAAATTTTTAAATAAGTTTATCTGTACAAAAGTAAAAAAAAAAATAATAATAAACATTTTAAAAAAATCTCAAACACAACAGTGGCCAAATGAAATTTGAAAAATAGTGAAGTTTGATTGCTCCAAATCCAATTTGCCTTTTTTTACAAGTAAGAAATTCGATTTTGGTGAAAATTGAAGGCAATATATTAAGGGTCTGTTTGATTGCAAATGTGAAAAATGGGTGGAAAAAAAATATTTTACAGAGAATTAAATTGTTTAGAAATTGTTTTACTGAGAATTATAATTAATTGTGTTTGATTGATATAATTTTTCACTTGAAAAATATTGAAAGTTTGGTGTTCGTTTAGTTTTGTTTTTCATG
>CAIGRH010208301.1:0-10428 GCA_903798295.1 Fraxinus nigra | reverse complement strand
GTGGCTCGACTAGTATATATATAAAAGAGAGAGATGAGAAATCAATAAATGTTTGAAAATAAAATAAAATAAAGAGATAAAATGGAGAACTTGTTGAAGTGTGTGTATTACCCTATAAATTTAAAGACGATCTTTATTTTGCATAAGATGCTCTTATCGTTGTTCGTTTGGTTAGCTAAAAATTAAAATTTCATTGGGTTTTAATAATTTCCTTGATGAAATATGTATTTAAAAAATTAATAAAAGTTGTGGATAAAAGAAATTGTACTTTTGAAAAGAATTCAAGGAAAAATAAATTTTAAAAAATGTGGTCAAATAGAAATTTAGTGTTAAGAAGATTATGTAAACAATCGTGTTTGGTATGTTGAGTTAATTATTAGATTGAATAAGGACTAACAACAAATTCATTATTTTTTTTTTCCACAAGACACAATGTAAATGTTTATACGTGGTTCACTTAAACAATGGTTAACATGGTATAAGGACAATTCAATTTGTCTAAAGCTCAAAAGAAAAATCGAATATTGCGATTGATATTTTCAAACAAGTTATTATCTTGATCGAACACATTGAGAGTAAAATCTCTCATCATAGCATCAGAGTTGAGCAAAAGACTTGAATTGTCCACATGTTAAGCATTTGATGGGAACAACAACTCAATCTTCTATTAAAAGTATAATTCATAGGACTAGTGTGATATTTTCTTTTCAATTGTACTAGATGAGATATATTAAGTTCATGTTTAAAGCCTGTCCGGGATAGATTTTAATCTGCCAAAAAATGGATTTTACTACCATTGAAGACAGCAACGGTCAAAAAATCACATTTTCTTAAATTTATTTTATATTACTCATTCTCTCAATAAAATAATTTTACACGTAAATTCAGATTTTTTTTTCGTGTTTTTTAATTATACATTCTCTAAAAAATCACTATTACAAAATCTATTCTCCCAAAAATCGAGCCCAAACAGAGCCTAAAAATAGAAGAAAAAGAAACTCTAAAATGTTTGGAGTGATCATTCGATAGCGGTTCTTGATTCAGATCCGGTACCGATCAAACAAGGGACCGAACCATTTATAGTCTGACCAGTTCAACCTTCGAAGAGTTTTAATCCACTCTTTTTAAATAAGTCTCTAATCCCACTTAGAACAATTCTTGCCCTACAGAAACGAAAGAAAACAGTGAAGACACGATACATGTGGGGTCTACTTTTTTAAATAATATTTAAATCATGTGGGACCCACATCATGTGAGTATTCCGTATAACTTCTGGCACAATTTTCCATTATTGTCCCACTTAATATTTAGATCACTGAGAGATTGATTGATATTTACATGCAATTGTGCATGGCTAAGCAACAATTTTATTGGACAACATGTAATTACCTTGGCTCTTTCTTGGGTACAGAAAACTACTTGAAAAAGTCAAAAAGATTAAATCGCCAATGGTGGGGTTGCNAGAAACGAAAGAAAACAGTGAAGACACAATACATGTGGGGTCTACTTTTTTAAATAATATTTAAATCATGTGGGACCCACATCATGTGAGTATTCCGTATAACTTCTGGCACAATTTTCCATTATTGTCCCACTTAATATTTAGATCACTGAGAGATTGATTGATATTTACATGCAATTGTGCATGGCTAAGCAACAATTTTATTGGACAACATGTAATTACCTTGGCTCTTTCTTGGGTACAGAAAACTACTTGAAAAAGTCAAAAAGATTAAATCGCCAATGGTGGGGTTGCACAGATCAATTCTTGTCCCCTAAAAGCCAAAAAGGTGAAAAAGCAACTTCAAGATAAAATTAAAATCTTTATATAACCCAATTAATCTCTTTATTATAGTTGTGTGAATATTTCTATTTTCTTGAAGGTTGAAGAATCGTCCAATGGCTACCGCCATAAAAAATAATAGCCGATTATCTCTTGCCATGGAGAGAACTGGGCAGTGGTATTTGAACTCCAATTCTTCCGTTAAATTCTTCTTTCTATTTCATTTTGATAATTCAGTCCTGATTTTTTGCTGTTTTTTGGTTTAAATTACAGGGTTTTTTCGCAAGAAATTCCTACTGATATTATTGTTGAAGTAGGGGGAGCCACTTTCTCTCTTCACAAGGTATGTAAATAGGCATTAGCTCGTTTATGAACACTAATCTTGAAATTCGATTTTGCTTGAGCTTTTTGGGCTCGTTCCATCTTAAAACGTTTCAAGAAAAGTAGCACAAATCCTTGTATGTCGACTTGAAATGTTATGAAGATAGATCTAGTGGCATAAATTAATTATTTCATCTACTTATGGTGGCAGTTCATGCTTATAGCAAAGAGCAATTTCATAAGAAAACTTATCGTTGAATCAAAAGAAGCTGATTTGGCAAGAATAAACCTCTCCGACATCCCTGGAGGACCCGAAATTTTCGAAAAAGCTGCGAAATTCTGTTATGGAGTCAATTTTGAGATCACTGTACACAACGTGGCAGCCCTCAGATGTGCTGCTGAGTATCTACAGATGACTGATATTTATTGTGACAGTAATCTCTGTAGCCGGACAGAGGATTTCCTCTCTCAAGTGGCGTTAAGCAGCCTTTCAGGCGCTGTCGTCGTGCTGAAATCTTGTGAAGATCTACTTCCCATGGCTGAAGACCTCAAAATTGTCGAAAGATGTGTAGATGTTGCAAGTGCTAAGGTATTTCCACTTTTCGATGATTCTCTTTGTATGCATCTAACGAATTGTTTCCTCTCTAACCACTTAAGATCGAAGACGTTGTAATTCAATTTGTTTTAGAGCATAGAAAGGTCCAGAATCTTGAATTCAAGTCTTATCGCCATCTATTTATTAGAATTATTTATATATTAGGCATTTGATGGAAAATAAATCTAATTGAAGAGATATCTTTAATAATTTAAACTTTTAGACGAGATGGTTTAACCACGTGTAAGGTTAAAGTCCTACCCTGTAAATAGTCATGACTGCGTGGCTCAAATTGTTGATGCTTTGCTTTGGTAGGCTTGTGTTGAGGCAAATTTTCCAAGCCGTTCACCGCCTAACTGGTGGACAGAAGAGCTAACAATCTTGGATGTAAGCTTCTTCGAAAAGATCATTGTATCGATGAAATCAAGAGGTGCAAAGGCCTTGACAATAGCTAGTGCTATAATCACATACGCGGAGAGATCACTTCGTGATCTTGTGCGCGACCACTCTGGGAAAGGAATAACATCATTAGAATCCGGGGAATCCAATATCAGAATCCAACAACGGGAACTTCTCGAATCTATAGTCACTCTTTTACCCCCTGAAAAGGCTGCCTTCCCCATTAACTTCCTCTGTTGTCTCCTGAGGACTGCTATTTTCTTGAGGGCAGGAAATAGTTGCAAGAACGAGCTAGAAAAGAGAATTTCAGTTATTTTAGAGCATGTGACAGTGGATGATCTTCAGGTTTTATCGTTCTCCTATGATGGCGAGCGCCTGTTTGATCTTGAGAGCGTGAGAAGAATCATATCGGGTTTTGTGGAGAAAGAGAAGAACATGGCTGTCTTCAATGGAGGCGATTTTAGAGAAGTGTGTTCCACAGCTATGCAGAGAGTTGCGAAGACCGTTGATGCATACATTGGGGAGATTGCTACTTATGTTGATCTGAGTATTTCTAAGTTTAATGGGATCGCCAATTTAGTGCCTAAAGGCGCTAGAAAAATCGATGATGATCTTTACCGGGCTATCGATATCTACTTGAAGGTCAGTTAAAAACCGTGTCCCAAAGTTTATCTTATATGATTTATTTGAACCATATTTAATTCTTGAATGATGACACGATTTATTGCAGGCTCATCCAAACTTAGATGAAATCGAGCGGGAGAAGGTCTGCAGCGTGATGGATCCACTCAAACTATCCTACGAAGCCAGGGTTCATGCTTCACAGAACAAACGATTGCCTGTACAGATAGTTCTTCATGCGCTGTACTACGATCAACTGAAGCTAAGAAGTGGCACAGACGAACAAAATGCGCCGAATGCCATGGCAACAAGAAATCAGGTACAGGCAGATGTATCCCTGGTGAAAGAGAACGAAGCACTGCGAACCGAGCTATTGAAGATGAAAATGTATGTACAAGATATGCAGAAAACTCAAGGGACATCATCAAAAGGGAGTGTAAAGAAGCCAACATTCTTTTCTTCTATGTCGAAAACCTTGGGAAAATTGAATCCATTTAAGCATGGATCAAAGGATACTTCAAATATGGATGATGGAATGCCAGATTTAACCAAGCCTAGAAGGAGAAGGTTCTCCATTTCTTAAGTTCAGAGCTTGATTTGTTTAGTTTCTTTGTGGGTTGAAGTTGTGTAAAGGTTTGATGCTTTTGTGTTCTTTCTTCTTTTTTCTTTGTCAGGACAATTTTTTTTTTGTTGCTCCCCTTATGTTAGCCCTCTTTTCAAAGTAATTTCTTGATTATACAAATTGTGTTACATATATATACATCATCTTCATCGTTTGTTATTATTTTGGCGAATTTACTTGACACGTTCGATAAGGTGAATTGAATAAAACTATTACATAAGAAAAATAAAAAAAGAGAAAAATTTGTTCACTCTAGCATCTAAAATGTCTAATAAAGAATAAAAAAAAAAAAAAGTTTTAACATTTAGCTTAACAAATAGATAATAAAGTCGTCCATTACATAGAGAATTTCTTGGTATCAGATGGAGATTATGATGGAATTGGCATATTGTTCAGTGTACTAGTAAAAAATATAGTTCGAGTATTTTTTTCCCCCCATAATTATTGACCTTTCGATTTAGAGATTTTCGATTTTTGTTAATTTAAAGTGTATTAATAACTCTTAAAAAGTGCTTATTTTATTTTCCACCAGAAAGATGTTATACATTTAGCAAAACGTTCTGCATATAAAACTTATAACTACTGGAAAAAACATAAATTATTTTGAAGCCATCACATTTCGTCCATTTAATACCATAACATAGGAGCATTGCATAATTACACTTCATCAAATTAAATTATAAAATATACCAAATCAAGTCAAGCACCAAACTGCAAAAGCTAAAAATAATGTGCCGTCCCATTGGCTATTTAACTTTTCTTTTTGCCTTTTCCAATTTCTTCACAGCCTCCTCCTGAGCAACGTTCTCAGCCTGCAAAATCGGTGCATAATAATTAGAATTAGCTTTCACACACTTTTTCAAAACAACGGTATTTGATAATTCAATAGAAAAACATAAATGGCAAACTAAATTTTTTTTTCTACATCAATTGAAGGAAGAAATGCTAGAATGAAATGTTCTGTTTCAGATTGTTGAGATACTCAAAAGCTAGAGCGATAGATAGAGCTAAGCATTGTTGTGATAAACATACTGACACCAACCAAATTCTTTCGTCTCATGGAGCAAAGATCCTTCATACAAGATGTAGCCACGTTAAACACTAAATTCTATCTCACTGGCGTCATTTCTTTATTAATGTTCTATTCAAATATTAATATCATTCCTTTGGAAAAGTTAAAATATCAGAAAAGAAAATGAAGAGGAAAAATAATAATTTTATTAAGTTCATTTAATCACCGTTCATGAACTAAACCAAGTAACTGATAATCCATATAACAAATACCTACCTCATATGTCCATTTAGCTCAAGCATTTTCTCAATCAATCCATCTTTGTAAGAAATCAAAAAAATATGCATTTAAAGAAAATTATGAAACTCCACATTTTGAAGAAATCAATTTTATTTAACTAAAAAGGTACTGAAAAATATGTACTTTGCGGAAATTCCTTCAAATCATTGAAGTATAGTTAAACAGAATGTACCAAAATTCCTTACCCGTTTCAAGCAAATTGTTATCATTCTTTAGAAGATATTGTTAGTACTTTTGACATAGTGAAAAGAGCACATAGTTGAAGAAAGAAAACTTAAACTTTATTACCCTCTTCATCTGAATATCTGTAAACGACAACTTTTCACATAATAGAAGGCACATAAATTTTAGACTTTCTGAAACTAAAGCAAAATTCCTACAATTATATGAGGAAGCTGTGCGAATACATGTGTTGTGTAAATGGTCTGTACGTATGGGTTTTGGTAATACTTTAATAGAGGTACTTTTTCTTGCTATTGATAATGCTACATACAATTAGTCATGAGATACTGGTTTTGGAAGATATAGGCTAACAAATGTGGAAAATTAAAGTATGATAGTTTACCTTGTTTCGAGATCACGCCACACAAGAAAATTTGGTGCCTTTGTTCCTTTTCTTCACGAGTAAACTGTTTCGAGGCTCAATTGATTATTTCAATTTACCACCATCTTTAATAACTTCACAATATTTCAACCCTATAAAACTAAATGCAGTTGAAACCAAATAATTAGTTCCACAAACACGGAAAAACTAAGGAACTCCTTTCATTTCAACAATTTCGAATGGAAACAATATTAAGAAACTCCTTCCATTTGAAGTGTGTTAGCTTACTTCAAGATTGGATTTGCACAAAATATCAATATGCACGTTCAACATTTCACTTATTTCCAGTTTGGATCAATATAAAAATATATTTTATAAGTAATAGAGAAGAAAAATACCTTCAAGCTTTAGATATATAATTTTAGTCTTTACATTAGTATTGCATTTAAGGCTTCTACTTCATTCTGTCGTATATAGGAAAATTGAACCTAAAAAACTCAAAGAAGTTGAGAACTTAAGTGAGTTACTGGCAAATTATGCATTTATTTATAGTAAAAAAAATTGAGATTTGCTAACGAAAATATTTTGTTTCGAGTAGTATTTTGAGTTTTAGTTTCATTGAATAGATCCCGTTTTTTTTTTAAATGTAAAAAAAATTGATATTTGCTAACGAAAATATTTTGTTTCGATTATTATTTTGAGTTTTAGTTTCATTGAATAGATCCCTTTTTTTTTTTAAAGGTAATCAAATATTTTATTAATCAATGCTTAATACACAGGAGGTGTATTATCGCTTTAAATCAGAAAGTAACAACATGAAGTTGGACGGTCTGTCTATATGTCCAGTAGCTGCAGCATTAAATCAAGTATACAATATCAAATAAAATAATTCTCTAATCTGCTCTGTTGTTTGTGTTAAATCTTCAAAACATCGGCTATTTCTTTCCCTCCACACACACTATACGATGCAACTTGAAATAAGGTCTCATACAAGTTTGATATCCTTATCTTGGAAATTTCTCTTCCATGTCTTTAACATATCTTCTATACGTCTCGACAACATCCAATCCATGTGTTGCGACGCCAGAATATCATTCCACAATAAACGAGCAACATCACAATGAAGGAGTTTCTTTGAATAGATCTTGTAAGAAAGGTTTAGGTCTCTGTTTATGAAACTCAATAATCAATAGTTTTGGGCAGCTCTTCGAGGGAAAGGGAAATGAAAACAAAAAAAATAAAGTTTTAGGGAAGTGACATTGGTTTTGAGGTTCTCGATCTTGCACTCAAACTCCTCTTCCTTTTCTGTTGTGTAGGTCATCGAGAGGGATCCTTCTTGTACATCTTTTCAAGAAATAGAAAAAACATGAAAACAAAATAAATGTAAAGCGTTTTCAGTTGTTGAAGTGATTACTACATAAATTTGAAGAGTGAAGTTACAAATAGCAATTCATTAACATAATTATTAAATGGTACAATGAATAAAAATTCATAATTGGAAATGTAGTTCAAAAGGTGAACATTTAATATGTGTGTAAGTATAAAGGATAACTAATTTATATGTACCTCTGTGTTTGTAAGTATAGGATTTTCTTCGGCTGTGTTGTTAAGTATGAATTCAATTTCAGCATTTTCTTTTGCACAAATATGATTATCCAGTAGTACCATGATCAAAGAGGATGTAGAAAGTATTCATTAAAACAAATATCAACTGCAAGCTTTCGTCTGTATAAAGTCATTATGTCTGCAGAAACTGATTCTATTGGGTATCCAAGAAAAATTCCACAATTTGGTTTACGAAAGAAATAGTTTTATGTTAAGTTAAATTAGTATCATAAATGTACAATTAAATTAAGAAGAGAATGAAGTATCATAGTAAACAATAAATAGTTTAAATACTCACCTATTATTTGCACTAGGTAGATATGGTATGATGTCTATCTCCATTAATTTGTTCGTATTTTTCCTTATATAGTGTCTGTAGGTAGCAAATTTTGGAGACATTAATAATGCTTGAGTTAAGTCGACCACTACATTTGAATGTGCCCTGACTTGTTCTGGTGTATGAACGTTATGACTATAGTAGTATATTTGAAATTTCCATTCAGAAATATTCACAAGAAAGAGATATCAAGTGTTGACTGGGTACGAACATATAATTAATAGATACTTGCATTTTATCCACGGACGACCAACTATTGGCAAATTGCCATTTACGTACTCTTGTAAAATGGGTAAATTCTCTGAATCTCTACTAGCACTCTTCCCTGAATTTCTACTTGCACCATCATTTGACGAGTGCACTCGTTCTTATAGTTGAAGTCTAGAATTACATATTCTTTTGAAACAGGTGTGGAATTGTCGTTGATGAGTCACCGCAACAATTTTAACTCCATATTAAGATTCTAATAGAATAAATAGATGTAAATTAAATATATTATCTATGGAATTAAATGTATTATGATGAATGAATTTTACTAACCACGGTGGTTATATCTTGTGTTGTGTCCATTATAGCTTTTATTAAGTCTCTTATGTACAGATTGTTAAATTCATCATCCCAATATGCACTGTATAACATAATTTCATTTAGTCTGAAATAAATGAAATGAAAATAATAATATTTAAGATAATGAAATAGAATTAGATTGGTTATCTTGATAGATTTTTTTTAGGGGTGTCCAAAAGTCTCGAACCGAACCCCAACCGAGTGGTTCTTCATAAGTTAAATACCCGAATGAGTACCTAAATCGAGAATTGGTAGATTTGGGTCGGGTCTCGGGTCTAGACCAATAACCGAAGAATCGAATAAGAACCGAAACTAAAAATTAATTAAATTATTTTATTTTTTCTAAATAAATTAACAAATTAATTAAATAAACCAGATCATTTCATAATTTTAATTTTAAAGCTCATTTTAAAGACAAGAAACGGTGGAATTCGGGATCCATTTCCAATTTTTGTAAAGATTATGGACCTCCGCCATATTTATGTAGTGTTGCTGTAAATGTTAAAAAAATTTAATTATGGTATGGAACCGAACCCGAACGTTCCTTAATTATATTTGGACCCGACGATTCCATTTATTAAATACCCGAAAATTTTGGAACTGAACCGAACCAACCCACGGACAGCCCTAGATTTTTTGTTACCCAATCTCTAACTGTTATGTATCTGTCAATAGAGTAGTCTTCCAAAGGATAATTTGTTGATAATGTTGAAGACTGTATTTTTTTTCCTTTACTTTTTCTCTCTTTTGTCAGTTTTGTAACATCTTCAATTTGTTGAGACGTTGAGGTATGCTTTAGAACAAGGCTCTTATGGATAGAAACATCTTGCTAAAGAGAACCTATAATAGCTTCCATATTTGATTCCCAGTCATATTAACTTTTTCAGCATATTGCTATTTTGTTCGTCAATGTAAGATCATACTGAACTTAAATTGTTATCTACATAATGTTGCATGCTAGATTGCATGACTTCGTAGTGTTCTTCTTGCCATTGTTGCTGTTGTTGGAAGAATTGATTTTGGTTGTCAAGAAGATTTTGGTAAGTTGAAATATCCCCAGGATGCATTCCAGATTGCATGTGTTGATACTGGTCTTGTTGCCACTTCAAATGTCGGTCAAACAATTTTTTTTTGGTTTTGAAAAATTGTTATGTACTGGCGTTCTTGTCTACTTGATAGTTCAGCACTGGTTGTTTTCAACTCGCCGCATAAACCTGATACATCTGATAGATACAATATGCTGCCTATATATATATTTAGCATTTGCTCAATTTCTTCTCTAGTCATATAGTTGGAGCTAATAGGAGTAGAACTTGAGGCAGTTGGAACTGAAGTATCACGAGTAGTTTGTATGTTATCAATGTGTGGGATTTGTTGTAATACATTGTTCAATTCTCCGTTGACAATGCCGTCTAGTGTGTTATGTTGGTTATCTTGTAGCAATGAGCGAGTTGTGTACCACGTTGTTTGTAATTCTTCTTCTGTAGGTTGTAATACTACAATTACTTGAATCTGTAATTGTAATAAAATATTTAAATGATTTATTGTGAATTTTTTTAAGAAGGAAAAAAATATAATGTCATGTAATATGAGACACATTATTTTGAAAGAATGTATTCTGGAATAGTAGATTGATGGAGAATGTGTGGTTGAAAAAGAAGGAAAAATTACTGATGTGATAGAAAATATTATTTTATTGAAAAATGTATTGTTGAAAATGAG
>CAIGRH010208295.1:0-10894 GCA_903798295.1 Fraxinus nigra | reverse complement strand
AGGCTAACACTTCATTGAATAGTCGTAGATGATAGCTCAAGTTTTAGATGAAATTTTTTTATGAATACGATAATTAAAATTTAGATTCAATCAATGAAAGTTTTTGAATGTGCAGAAGTAGAAAAGTTTATGCAATGTAAGTGTAAAGATCTTCTTCAAAAATATATCTCTATTTTAGGTTGACATAAATAAGTTAAGTACAAAGAAAAATGAAAAACTTTGATGAGAGAAATGATTCAAGAAGTTTGATTCAACAGTCAAGTTTTTTTATACAAAGAAATAAATAAAATGAATGTTAAGATGTAAAGTTCAAAGAAGATATTTTACAAATATATTTCGCAAGAAAGCTCTCTTCTAATTATTTTATGAATGCAAAGTGAAGTGGTATTTATAGCAATCAAAACTCCAAAATTGACCATCCAGACTTTTGAATCCTGAACTGGACAACCCAACTAACTGTTATTCATCAGAAATCAGAATAGTTAAAAAATAACCATTGGCGAATCGGATGTCCGCTCTGATTTTTTTTTTTTTTTGGGAAATGTGGTCTTTTGAAGGAGTAAGTAACGTTTTAAAAAGTTTAAATAGCATATTGAAATTCTTACCCTTTGAAAAATAATTATTTTTATGCAAGTGTTTTTATAAATAATCTTTTCGTGACGATTTTTGAGCTTTTATCATTCATTACTAACTATCAAAATATAGTATCTTTATATTTGACCTAAGAAATCTAGTCATTGATCTTGATTCGAAGTTTGCCTCTTCAACTTCCACTTTGATCTTCATTTCGAGTCCAATTTATAATGTATTGATTTTGACAATGCTTGATTGATTTTAACATTGAATTATTATCACTTAAAATCAATTGTTAGAAACCATATTAATCTTGTTTGTTATGATCAAAACATCAAGGATGAAATCATTCATAGGTCAACACGTTGTTCGTGAAAAGATGTATGACCGGTACTATTATAGTTTTGATCTATGTCGATGACATAGTTATTATCGTTGATTATCTCGATTAAATATCACAGACCAAACATATTCTACAAACTTAGTTTTCTATTCAGGTTTTGGGAAGTTTGAAATATTTTTCTCGAACTAGAGATTGTATATCTAGAAAAGGCATATTCCTCAATTAGAAAAAATGTGCTGAATTTATTACAAAACATTGGCGAATTAGATGCCAAGCCAGATCAGACGCTTATTTATTGTGAAATTGAAACTTGATGGCGACCTATCATCTCATGTTGGTGAATATCAAGAATTGGTCAGCTAATTAATTTACCTCACAGATACTCGACTCGACATCTTATATGTTGTCAGCTTGGTTAGCCATTTTACACTACTAGAAATGGAGTCTTTAGAGACGGTTTTTTCCCAACGAAAGCCATCCATTGCTATTAGTAACGGATGACCAACGACTTTCCAATGAAATGTTATAAAAAATGTATAAATATAAAGTAATGTGGTGACAACGGAATTATCGACAAAAATATAGCCGTCATTAAGATTTCATTTTTAATCCGTTGGTAATTTAAAAAAACTTAATATAAAAAATATAAAAAATCACCAATGATGATTGTGACCTACTAATTGTTGATTGTAAAATTTTAAAAAAATGAAATATTAATTGAAATTTACCTACAGATTTATTCGTTGTTAATACACTAAATGTGTGTTAGTAAAATATTTCCTACAGCATGTTTTGTTAGTAAATGATTTATAATAAAAAATAAATGAAAATCAAATATGAAAGTAGGTTGGGCAAAACCCAGACTTATCTCATCGCCTCTCTTCCCCTCTCTCGCTCATCTCATCCGTTATCTCGCTCGTTGCTCATCTCATGCCCTCTCTTACTCGTTTCTCCATTGAACATCTCATCCCATCTCTCACTCGTCTGGCCATCCAAATACAGCTTATCGTCGACACCAGCTATCAATTGATTCATATAGTCATCCCCTCTCTCACTCAACATTTGTCCCCGGATCGTCGTCTCTCAAAATATAGGGCATAGCCGACACCAACCGCCAATTGATTCATTTAGCATCAATATTGGGAATCTTCTTCTTCAATGCTCCGAGGTAGGATGTGTAAGATTTAACTCTTTTAGATTTTTTTTCTCCATTGAGTTTCGTGGTGGAGGGAAGAAGGCTAAAACTCGGGTGTTGGGCGAACTTATATTTGGGTAAAGCATAATCCATTATAATTCATATTTTTGTTAATAGTTAGTATCATATTTCGATTTTAAGTTAGGATTACTAGGTTATGTTTCATTTGTAGTGGACGATCATGTTTTTTTTTTAATATATTTGAGACTTACCTTCAATGTGGAACTTTTAATTAGTAAATGGGAAAATACAACCTTTGAATCGGTGAGTTTGCATTTGTAGTGGATGATCTGGCTTTTTAGGCTTGCTTTGAATGATGGAGCTTTTAATTAGTAAATGGCATAGTACAACCTTTGAATAATGAGACTAAAATGCATAAATTCTGGAGACCAAAGGTACAATTTCCTAGTAACAAAAGATAACTAAACTAGTAAAATAAGAACAAAAAGTTCATGTGCTAATCAATTTCTTCTTCCGCAATTTGTACGACATTCTTGACAAGCTCAAGTCACGTTTTCTTCTTGAACTGAAGTCTGTTTTTTGGCATTTTAGTTAATGTGTAGATATCATCGTTCTCATAATAATAGCTTCTCTTATTGTTCCAAATCTTACATAAAACACAATCGTCCAACTTGGTTCGACCTTCAACACTGTGTTGAATTACGGGGATAGAGGATCACTCTAAGTTCATGCATAATCCAAGATGTTTTTTTACTGCCACTGGGTTTTCCCATGTAGAATTGAAAAATCTGTTGAAATCCAAAAGTTTCCCCATTATATAGCACATTTTTATTATCTCATTTTACTTGTCAATATCCATCAACTCTAGATACATTTATATTTTCATTTTGTTATTTTATATCCCTTAGTGTAAACAAGTATCAAACTTCAGTTGAAAGCTTCCCATAGTTATTCTCAAGTTTCTGGGTTGATCTCATATATATTACCAACTTTAACCAGATTGCGAGATAGCTTCTCATTCTTGATTTTTTTATCAAGAGATCTAGTTTTTATGGTGATGATATAGTTCATTTTAAGTGATCTATTTACTTATACAATTTAGAATCAACTGTTGCTGTTTTTATGTTGAACTATTAAGGATTTAAATAATTGAGATTCTTGATTGGAAAGTGATAATTTGATTTTTTTTAGAAAGTTGTTAAATATATAATCGTTAATTAAGAATGTAATTATGATTGATCATTGCCTATAAACTACTTGTTTAATTGTTTAAATGATTATTTTAAAACTGGTTTCAATTGTTTAGTTCAAGAAAGGGAATTAGTTGGATTCATTTTGCAAGTTTAACATTCGAACCATGCAATAATTCATGCAGGATATGTAATTAAAATTTTATGAATTGTTGTTGAACATTATGGCATCGGATCGCAGTTGGATGTTGAATTGGTCAGATGAAGGATTTCCTTCTAATAGATTCATTGAAGGTGTTGAAGAGCTCATTGAATTTGACGTGTCTTGAACAAGAGATGGAGATGTGATCAAATGTCCACGTTCTATACGTAAAAACACAAGGTTTCTGAAAGGAGATGATGTGAAATTTCATCTTTACAAAAATGGATTTACAAGGTACACAGTGGAATGCACATGGAGAACCATTCAGTTTCAATGGTTCAAATTTGGCTAAATCCTCAACTGTACAAGCTACAACCATTGAGAACTATGAAGAAAGGGTGATAGATGTGATGGGCCCTTAAATGTTCCATAATTACATCAATCCTAATGTTTGTGCTCACGAGGAACAAATCCCAAATCAACATACTGCAAATTTCTTTACACTATTGAAAGAAGCTCACCAACGTGTGTGGCCTAGTTGTAGTAAGCACACAGACCTTTCTACTATGGTATGACTCTTGAATCTGAAGTTTGAGTTTAATATGCCTACAGCATGTTATGATCGAATGTTGTCTATCTTTAAGGAAATTATGCCAGAAGGCGACTGGCTAGAAGCTACGTTTTATAAAACAAAGAAAATGTTATCCAGACTTGGCCTTGGTATTATAAAGATCCACACTTCTGTGAATGATTGCATGTTGTACTACAAAGAAATCGAGAGCGTGACTCAATGTCTTACCTATTTTATTCTACGACACAGAGAGAAGATATCTCGATTTGGGCATAGGGTACCTCAGAAGGTACTATAATATCTACCTCTTACTTCTAGGCCTCAAAGATTGGATATGTCGAGGCATACTGCAGAGCAAATGTTATAGGATTCGAAGAATCAATTAACTAATATTGAAATGTCACACCTCGTACACAGTGAGGCATGGAAGCACTTTGATAGAAATTTTCCTCAATTTTCCTTTGAACCATGTAGTGTGCGCCTTAGTTTATGTATGGATGGGTTCAACCCCTTTAGCATGTTAAATGTGCAATACACGTGTTGGCCAGTAATCATTAGACTATGTAGAATCTTTCGCCATGGATGTGCATGCAACAAGAAAACTTGTTTTTGAGTATGGTTATCCATGGACCGAAGAGTCTGGGGAAAAACCTTGATGTTTATTTACGCCCTCTCATTGATGAACTAAAAATGATTTGAAATGAAGGTGTTGAAACATGACATATGAACGTAGCAAAAGTTTCAATTGAAAGTTACATTGATGTGGACTATTAGTGATTTTCTGGGATATGTCATATTACCTGGATGGAGTATACATGGTCTAAAATCTTGTCCATACTGTATGGGTCAAACTAAATCTTTCAGGCTTAAAAATGGAGGGAAAATATCTTTTTTATTGTCACCGTCAATTCCTACCACTCGACCATGCATTTAGAAAACAAAGAGATAAGTTTTACAAAGGTAGAGTTGAGAAAAATGTGGCACAACATAGATTAACCGGTGAAGAATTCCGAAGTATAGTGGAGAACCTTCCATACATTGCAAGTGGCAAAGCTGATAAAAGAAAAGAAATCGAATGTTTTGGTCATAGCCATAATTAGGTCAAAAAGAGCATTTTTTGGGAGTTTCCTTACTCGAATAAAAATATCGTAAGGCACAATTTAGATGTGATGTATATTGAAAACAATATATTCGAAAATATATTTAACACACAATTATGGATATAGAAGGAAAAAAACTAAAGATAACTTCAAGGCTAAGAAGGATTTGGAGCTTTATTACAATAGTCCAGAGCTTCATATATATGAAGATGAAAGAGGAAAACTATTCATGCCAAAGGCCTCCTATAGCTTAATAATGTACAAAAACGAGAAGTATGCAATTGGATTAGGAATTTAAAAATGTCAGACGGTTATGCATCAAACATTTCACGTTGTGTTAAGGTTGATTGGAGAGTTCTATGGAATGAAAGCCATGATTGTCATATTTTTATGCAAAGATTGATGTCGATTGCATTTAAGGACTTGTTGTCCAAAGCAACTTGGAAAGCTTTAACTGAACTTCGTCATTTTTTAGAGATATATGCTATATTGTTTTGAGGGTGAAAGATATTGTGCAATTGGAACAAAACGTTGTTATGACATTATGCAAGCTTGAAAAGATTTCTCCACCAGGATGTTTTGATTCAATGGAACATTTACCTATTCATTTAGCTTATGAAATGAAGGTTGGAGGTCATGTGTAGTATCGTTGGATGTATCCTTTTTTAGAGGTAGCGCGTGCTTCAGTATTTAATTTACCTTCTATAGTCTTAATGATATTGATTTTGTGTCACCGGTTTATTCACTACTTAAAAAAGAGAGTGAAAAATCAGGCTCATGTTGAGGTATCTATTGTGGAGGCATACTTAGTAGAGGAAACGTTAACTTTATGCTCTCTGTATTTTGATCAAAATATTCCAATAAGATTGAATCGTATGTTGATGAATGATGATGGAGGTCTTATTAATCCCCAAGGGAGATTATCAATTTTTACCCACGCTAGACGACCGTTGGCATTCAATGTCATAATAGCATATTAATGACGAATGAGGAATTTAGAGCAGTATCGACGTATGTGCTCTTAAATTGTGTGGAAGTAACCCCTTTTATGGCGTAAGTTGTTATAATTACATTTGTAATATATATATAACTGTATGCTTGGTTAGTTTCATTTATAATTTCTCATGGCACACGTAGGGTGTTTGAGAAACATATGAGAATGGTGTATCCCCAAATGTCTAATGTACAATTTGATGGTTCATAGGAAGAACATTTTTCGTGTTGGTTAAAGGAATATGTAAGTTATTTTGCAAGTAATGTCTCAATTAACCCAAAAAAGTATTTTGTAAAATGAATTCTAATGCATATCATTTCTTTTTGTTCATGTTTTAGATGATCATAATAAAGTTGATAATCGCATAAAGCTTTGGCTCTAGGTCCCTCACGTAGAGTGAATTGTTATAATGGATATTTTGTCAGTGGTTTTAAGTTTTACACTTTAGGTTATCGTTCCTACAAAACAACAATGAATATAAGTGTGTCAGTACTAGGAAGTTGTCATAATGACTATGAGCGTGTCTACTATGGTATGTTAACTGAAAATATTGGAATTGGATTATTTAGGAGATGTTAGAAACAAGGTAACCTTATTCAAGTGTGATTGGTTTGACATCAATGGTGGAGTTAGAGTCCATCGACGATTCGGTCTTGTCGAGCTTAATCATAAGAAGAAATTACAAACAAATGATGTGTTTATACTTGCTCAACAAGCTCAACAAGTATATTACACATCTTTTCCAATGAAGGCTAGAGATAGACTTGATTGGTAGATGGTTGTGAAAACAAAAGCAAGAAATGTTCCCAACATACAAGGAATTATATAAGAGAATAAAGAGTGTAATGTGTGGGTGGAACTTGCATTCCAAGAGGATCAACCATCATCTACCCAGAAACCTATTCGAATAAATTCAAAATTTGATAGCCAAAATTTAGTCCGTACAGATATTGGGGCTGATGATGTAGATGTGGCTGAATCTAAGACCTTTGATATAGATTTAGAAAGGCATGATGTAGAAGAAAATACACAACTGGATGACACGACAGTAGTGATGGTTTCACAACAAATGCAAGTGAAGGAGAAAATTGTACTGTTATTATTCTTGTCAAATTTTAATTCATGTTTTTAGTTTATTGATCTTGTCATACCTTTATATTTTTCATTGGCTGAATGTAGGAAACATTTGACATGTTTATGGAAAAAGGAATAATTGCCATACTGGACAAGAAGCTAGGTGATGTTTTGGTTCAAGAGACAGGGTAGTGGTATATGCCGACTCAACCACTACTGAATGTGCCCAAGAGTGAATTGATAGGTGGGGTTTCTTTTATCTATGTTTGACAAATTTAGTTATATAGTAAAATCATGTTTTTAGTAAATATATCTGATAGATTGAGTAATTTTGACAAATGATGAATCAGGAACTTAGAATTGGATATACTACAATAGCTGGAGCCATGTCAATAACTAGCATAATCTCCTACTTAACCTGAGTGTTGCCGCTTGTTTCCTTTCAATATGAAAGTATTGAGTGCTGCCCTGACCTCATGTTGGACATAATTTGTTTTGCTGGACGCCCACTTTATTGTACGAACAATCTTGCATTCTGTTTGAGACCTCTTTTGCCTTAGAAGTTTTAGTTTTACTTCTTTAGTTTTATTTCAATGTTATTGGTTTTAAATTATAGAAACTACGTGTGGGTATTTTTCTGTGTGACGTAGTCAGATACAGGGTTTCAGAAAATCTAAATTAAGTATGTACTGGTTTGGTGCACCTTTTCCCAATATCAGTGAAGTTATATTATTTGTTGTGCATTATCGATTCAATAAAGTTTGTTAAAGTAGCCTACTTGTATGCTATCTTTTGCTCATTTATTGTAATATTTGGAATCCTTTTTCTATATTAAGCTTTATGTACCCAACCCAAGGAAAACTACAAAGAGAGAGAGAGAGAGAGAGAGAGAAAAACATGGGAAACTTGTGATTGAAGGGTAATTCATGCAACGGAAGCTAGGAAACAATTTCAATAGTAGAGGTTATGTTGATACAACATTACACATAGGCAGTGAAGTTAACATGTGTGACGTCTATATACACCATTGATCATTTTAATGTTTCTATTATTGCTGAACCTTCAAATGAAGTTCAAATTTCTACTTTGGACTTGGGGCTCATTCATGAAGGGAATATAATAGTTGTAGATAAATATTATAAATCTTCCATCAGATGAGAACAGAGAATACCGTCATATTAATTGAGTACTTTACTTTCAGTGAACTCATTTAAAATATACAAGATAGAAATGATTATATATATAGAAACACACACACACACACACACACACACACAATTGAAGCACGAGAACAAAAAACATTAATTGGTTACTCTGCGTTGTGCGGAGTGAGAACTCCGCACACGAAGATTTNAAATTTCTACTTTGGACTTGGGGCTCATTCATGAAGGGAATATAATAGTTGTAGATAAATATTATAAATCTTCCATCAGATGAGAACAGAGAATACCGTCATATTAATTGAGTACTTTACTTTCAGTGAACTCATTTAAAATATACAAGATAGAAATGATTATATATATAGAAACACACACACACACACACACACACACACAATTGAAGCACGAGAACAAAAAACATTAATTGGTTACTCTGCGTTGTGCGGAGTGAGAACTCCGCACACGAAGATTTCATTATTCTACTTAATTAAATTTAGGTGATAACATTTGCTTACATTTACACAAACTAAATACAATTTCACTTGTTAATAATTTAATTCTGTGTGACGTAGTCAGATACAGGATTTCAGAAAATCTAAATCAAGTATGTACTAGTTTGGTGCACATTTCCCCAATATCAGTGAAGTTATATTATTTGTTGTGCATTATCGATTCAATAAAGTTGGCTAAATTAACCTACTTGTATGCTATCGTTTGCTCATTTATTGTAATATTTGGAATCCTTTTTCTATGTTGAGCTTTATGCACCCAACCCAGGGAAAACTACAGAGAGAGAGAGAGAGAGACATGTAAAACTTGTGATTGAAGGGTAATTCATGCAACGGAAGCTAGGAAACAATTTCAATAGTAGAGGTTATGTTGATACAACATTACACATAGGCAGTGAAGTTAACATGTGTGAATGTCTATATGCACCATTGATCATTTTAATGTTTTTGTTATTGCTGAACCTTCAAATGAAGTTCAAATTTCTACTTTGGACCTATTCATGAAGGAAATATAACAGTTGCAGATAAAAATCATAAATCTTCCATCGGATGAGAACCGATAATACTGTCACATTAATTGAGCACTTTACTTTCAGTGAACTCATTTAAAATATACAAGATAGAAACAATTTTGTGTGTGTGTGTGTGTGTGTGAAGCACAAGAACAAAAAAAATTCAAATTGTTACTCCGTGTTGTGCGGAGTTCTCACTCCGCACAACACAGAGTTTCACGTGTACTCCGCACACGAAGATTTCATTATTCTATTTAATTAGGTTTAGGTGATAACATTTGTTTACATTTACACAAAATAAATACAATTTCACTTGTTAATAATTTAAATAAAAACATTAATAAAAATTACAAAATATCTCATTCGTTTACACAAAACATTCAATTCTAGCAACAAAAAAAACACTTCATTCCATACATACATGAAAATTAGAATTCATTTCGACGGCGTTGCCCCCCTCCCCCCTGACCCCGCGATCGACCGGGCGGGTCAATCCTCGTCGGGGGCTTTGCCACCACTGCCCCAACCCCGCGACTTGACTGGACAGGTCGATCCCATTTCGAAGCAGAAAACTATTTGCATAACAACAATAAACAAATAAATAAATTATGAAAAAATATATTATCTCCAAAGTAATGGTTTTCTACTAGTTTTGAATTTTGCTCAACAAGGTGGTATTCCAATGGCCCCGGTAAAACTTTAGCAATAACACTTGACAAAGTTTTATTCTAGAGTTAGTGATTATGTAGGCACTTGAATTATTTTTTCCTCTATTTTGTTAGCTTTAAGATTGTGTCAACATATCATTCCTTTATGCCTTCATCTCCTTTCTATAAAGAATGGCCAATGAGGTTAAATTTCTAAACCGTTTAAGTAATGTATGTCATCGTATGATTTCAAAAGTTTCGTTTGGGTTTATCTTTCCTGCTCCACCTTCATAACGAATATGTATTGTTGCTTCATTATAAACTAGCGATGTTGTTGTTTTTCTGTTAAACATTATGATCAACATTGTCAATAGTTTTTTGTCATATGCTTTTGTGAACTCGGGAATTTCTACCATGACCAACATTAAGACATAGGATCTTCTTAATGACAAGGAGCACATACTCATGATCAAAATTGTTCGTGATCATAGCAGGCTAAATGTATTGATTCTTTAACCATCCACATGTAGTACTTTTTGTTCCTTGAGGTAATATTTCAGTTATAAAACCAGTAATGTTGGTGACACCAAATAATTAACGTAATAAGTTCAAAGTATAACCATGTTTTTGACCTCTTTCACTTCTCCTTATATACTTGCAACGACCAATGTACAAATGAGTATACTTGTAAAAAAAAATTCCTCTCTACACTTCATCTATCCTTCTCATTAGGTACTTAATCACTTAGTACATCAATAATTTCTATGCGGGTAATAGAAACTCTTTTCCATTTCTGTAGAGACAAACTGATGCTCAAAAATTGAAGGATTCTCGTGTCTGTGCAAAAGTCAATCTACATTTGCATTTTCTTGACAGTGTGATTATCAGATAATATTTTTGTTCCTTTATTTTTCATTAAACTT
>CAIGRH010208212.1:0-24638 GCA_903798295.1 Fraxinus nigra | reverse complement strand
GATTAAAATAATCACAGCCCCACCTCCTCGTGAGAGGTTGTAAAAGTATACAACACTTTTTGAAAAGAAAAGAAATGGACTTTGTAGGATTTCAATGCACTTACCTTGTCTGCAGCATTATTCTTTGTTCCTAACCTTTCAATTCCCAGTTCGTTCGTGAGCCAATGTACTAACAGAATTCATAAACATGTATCAAATATATAGCATTCATGTACATATATTACAAAAAATGCTCCTAACGATGTATTAGGATTGTATTCAATATGCAATTGTGAGGAAAACAACTCCAAGAAGAATATAATTTGTTCAAGTGAATAAAGTTTTTTTCTCTCTCTGTTTCTTTATGTCTGCTTGATTTATTATGAGCTTATCTTTGCCTCCAATTCTAGTGTATAACATCCAATATATTTTAAATTAAGTTGCTTATTCTATGAATTTTGAAAAGATAATACTTCAGTGTCAATTACAAATAAATGTGTTGTTGAGGCAGTTCAAAATCGTGTATGTTGAACCAAGAAATATCAAGGGACACTTTTATAGAGGAAAACAACTCCAAGAAGAATATAATTTGTTCAAGTGAATAAAGTTTTTTTCTCTCTCTGTTTCTTTATGTCTGCTTGATTTATTATGAGCTTATCTTTGCCTCCAATTCTAGTGTATAACATCCAATATATTTTAAATTAAGTTGCTTATTCTATGAATTTTGAAAAGATAATACTTCAGTGTCAATTACAAATAAATGTGTTGTTGAGGCAGTTCAAAATCGTGTATGTTGAACCAAGAAATATCAAGGGACACTTTTATAGAGGAAAACAACTCCAAGAAGAATATAATTTGTTCAAGTGAATAAAGTTTTTTTCTCTCTCTGTTTCTTTATGTCTGCTTGATTTATTATGAGCTTATCTTTGCCTCCAATTCTAGTGTATAACATCCAATATATTTTAAATTAAGTTGCTTATTCTATAAATTTTGAAAAGATAATACTTCAGTGTCAATTACAAATAAATGTGTTGTTGAGGCAGTTCAACCTTTGTATGCGTATAAAAGTGTCCCTTGATGTTTCTTGGTTCAACATACACGATTTTGAGGCATCCTTAGCTCGACGCCACCCATTTTCTAGGTGTGTCCGCCTATAATTTTCTGGGTGTGATCGTATGTTAGACTTTACTGCTTTTAAAATAAAGGAATTGTAATATGTTTTGAAAAGAAGAGAAAAATTCATTTCAATATAGACCCACTTTAAATCAAGTTAGCACAAGTGATCCATGAACCTTTATAGCCGAACTCATTCCAACCTCAAAAGCCCCATGGGTCCGTAGATTAATTTTGGCACTTGTATTCCCACTCATAAACTATATTGTACCCAAAACATGAAATTTTTTTAAGCCACAAAATTTGCTTTCACTATTCATTGGTATATCTTGTGATCTATATGAAAGACATACATTAACCTCAAATGCCTAATCACTCCAAGAATATATAGGAAAACACACATTTCTGATCATGTGGCACTGAGTGGATATAGACAAGAGATCTCCCAACATTATCCAGCCTATAGCAAAGAGTTTCATTGACATGTTGGCATTTCTGATAAATATGGTGAATTTAAATAAATAAATAGAAGAAAATAATTTCTAAAAAAATAAAATAGTCATGAGGAGGAGTAGAGACACACAGAGACATTTACAACCACAGCCATACATCAATAATCTGATCCATTTCTCTTTCTCTTCATCATACACCATTAGAATTCAAACTTAAACACCCCGTCCATCACCCATTTTTATCCCATTTCACTCTTTTCTTTGCTACTAACTTGTGCTGCTGCTGCATTGTTTTGGTGCAAGTTGCTGTCATGGCTTTGGCTGCTCTTTCTGTAGCCAATTCAACTCTTCAGGTTACATACTGAACAACCGTATACAGTATTATTCATTCATCATCTGCATGTTGATATACAGGGTTCTGATATTTGAGTAATAATGTTTGTAGGTTGGGAGCAAGGGATTCTCCGACTTTGCTGGGCTTCGCAATTCGTCTTCCTCTCTTCCATTCGTGAGGATGACAAATGATGATTTTCTCTCTGTTATTGCCTTCCAGACCTCTGTTGTGAGTATCGTGAAATCAAGCAAGATTTTGCAGCATCTAGTCTCGTCAATACTACATATCAGACGTGTTTTATAGATTTTACAACCACTTGTTCAGCATATAGAATTGTGTAGTTAAATATTGCTAGCCTGGAGACAGGTGCTTTAGTTTTAATCCAGCTGAACTTTCTTATAGTATAGTATTTTGAATGAACGAAGAATAACTATTTTTGGGAACTCATGACTATTATACAAACTAAATAAATGGCTACAGCAGGTTTGGCTGCGGTTATAAGTTTGCTTATGACTAGTGAGTAAATAAATAAGTTATAGAATAAAAATTAGTAGAAAATAAGTTACTTAATAGTAACTAATCGAAGCATGTTTGAAAAAAATAGCTGTGTAAAAGTAACTTCTACATTTTTTAAGCTTAGCCAACCATGCTCGAATTCTTCACATATTTATAAGCCCAGACATGGTTCTAAAAGTTCAGTTGTTTTGAATCTTTTAATAGATCTACAATAAATGGAATGGAGTGGCTAAGAGGGATTCACATAGTTGGCCCAAATTTATTGGAAACAAATAGTTTGCTGTGTTGTTGTTGAACTTACATCTTCATTTAAGTAAGTTAATTAGTGCCAAGCTTAAAATAAGAAGAATAATGAAGATTAAAATGCTAAGCAATCAAGTAGTGCAGCATCAGAACAAAAGAAGTGTTTTGATTATGCCAGAGATGAATTTATTGAACAACTACATGCATAACTTAGGTGATAATGTACACAATGAGGGCTGTACCGCGTATTTTGAAAGGAGCTTTATGAACATCTAAATCAAAATACTTCTGGTTTTTAAAACATTATAGGAACTTACAAGTTGAAAATGTCGAAAGCTGGTAATAAATTTGAAGTTGCATTTTGAGTGCTAACATCTGCTTGTTCGGTTTTGGTATTTTTTGTTCAGGTTGGTGGAGACAAGAACAAGAGGGGAGTAGTCGAGGCCAAGCTGAAGGTGGCAATTAATGGTTTCGGAAGAATTGGTAGGAACTTCTTGAGATGCTGGCACGGAAGGAAGGATTCCCCTCTTGATATCATCGCTATTAACGACACTGGTGGTGTCAAGCAAGCCTCTCACCTTCTCAAATATGACTCCACCCTCGGTATCTTTGAAGCCGATGTCAAACCTGCTGGTGATGATGGCCTTTCTGTTGATGGCAAAATCATTAAAGTCGTCTCCAGCCGCAACCCCCTCAACCTTCCCTGGAAGTAATAACTTCCTTTTTATATACATATTTTTCATTGCATTTTCATACACGCTTTGGACTAGATAATATTGGACAGAATTATATAAGAAAAAGAAAGTAAAACCCTGTCTATTGTACCATCTAACCATGTCTAGTATTACTTACAAAACATGCCTATTTTGTCTCGTGATGTATTGATCTCAATCACCCTTTATAGCCTCATCAGACTGCGACTATAATCTACAGGAGTCATGAAAACTTTGCTTCCATGAGCAAAAACAAAGTATTTTTCGTCCTAATAATTGCCGTTTTCTTTGATCAATTAATTTCATTCCAGGGATTTGGGGATTGATCTAGTAATAGAAGGTACTGGAGTGTTCGTAGACAGGGAGGGTGCTGGTAGACACATTCAAGCCGGAGCGAAGAAGGTTCTCATCACAGCTCCTGGAAAGGGTGATATTCCTACCTATGTTGTTGGTGTAAATGCTGGCGATTACAACCCCGATGAGCCTATTATCAGCAATGCTTCTTGCACTACCAACTGCCTTGCACCTTTCGTCAAAGTCCTTGACCAGAAATTTGGTAATGCATCCCTGCAACACATGGACACACTTACAGACATATAAATGTCGGATGGTGTTGCTTATGTTTAGTACGCAGTATTTGACAATACTTATGTTTCGTACTATTTATTTTCTCGTATTAATTGACATGATGAGGCTGATAAAATTTTGATATCATAGGCATTATCAAGGGAACAATGACAACTACTCACTCCTACACTGGAGACCAGAGGCTTCTTGACGCAAGCCACAGGGATCTTAGACGTGCACGAGCTGCAGCCCTCAACATCGTTCCTACCTCGACCGGTGCTGCCAAGGCTGTGGCACTTGTCCTTCCACAACTCAAAGGAAAGCTGAACGGCATTGCTCTTCGTGTCCCGACTCCCAACGTGTCTGTGGTGGATCTCGTTGTCCAGGTTGAGAAGAAGACATTTGCCGAAGAAGTTAATGCTGCATTCAGGGAGGCTGCTGAAAAGGAACTCGACGGTATCTTATCCGTGTGCGATGAGCCACTCGTGTCTGTGGACTTCAGGTGCACTGATGTTTCATCGACAGTTGATTCTTCATTGACAATGGTGATGGGAGATGACATGGTTAAGGTTATTGCATGGTATGACAATGAGTGGGGTTACTCACAGAGGGTGGTTGATCTGGCTCACATTGTTGCTAACAACTGGAAATGATGAAGTAAATTTGGTATCATGTGAATCTGTAAGTTTTTTTTGTTTGTTCCAAGTGTTTGCAGATTTTAATGTACCTTTTTGAGAATGCAAACTATTATCCATCATTCTGGAAGTATTAATCAATTAATTTCAAATAAATAGGTTTCTATTGATGCATGTAATTTCATAGCATCCTTCTTGTATCTAAGGGTAAATTTTATTGAAGGTCTTACTACTTCGAGCGAAGTCTCAATTTGATTATAAACTCTAAATTGTCTCAATCTAAGTCCCACGTTTGGCCCTCATTGAAATTATAATACATTTTTCTCCCTTTTTTTGTTCAATTATACAATTTTAATAAAATAATATTACACGTAAATTGAGAACTTTTCCTTCTTTTCTAACCACATATTCTCCAAAAATATATTATTCTAAAAATTATAATACCAAATAATGGAGGCATTACCAAATCACCCAACTTCATAACGGTCATTCCAATTGACAGCACATACTTGTGTAGCTGTTAACACTTGATGCAGATCCCACGTGAAACCAAGTTATACGATTTGTAATGCTCTTGGACAATCTAAACCGACATCATTTAAACATTACCCTTCCTGCCAACCGTGTCTTTCGAGAAACACTACTTCGCTCAAACAAGAAACTTCAATTACAATCAGAGATGGGATTCTTTTTACATCAACAGTCCACGTTCATCTTTTAACCGTGGGTCAATCGAGATTGATCTGAGGCCGCGATTTCCCAACCATAAGCGACTGATATGTGCATGGCATAGAAAATAATACTAGATAACCACAATATCAGAAGGCAAGAAAAACCCGTCACCCTCAGAAGCCCAAGTATAAGCTAATATACTACGGATAGCTTGTATGCTTTTTAACAGAAACATTAGCTAAATATTTCCTTGGATATTCATTCTACTCAAAATCGTCAGGAGAAAACAACAGTTGATAATATTCACCATGAACATTACTTGATCTTGAATGATCTGAACTAGTGATACTCTTGAAGCTTCCGTTGGCTGTATAAAGCCATAACGCTCTCCAGAACCAAAAGCTGCCACATCGTTGACAATTGTCTATACAGATGAATACCGTTTTCCCTCTGGCTTATTTAGATTTAATAAGAAGAATGAAAAATGACCCTCATTCTACATGTTTCTGCAACAACAGAAAACATTATTCCTTCTCTAGACATGAGAAGCCCATCTGAGAAATACCTAGGTTGGATACAATTCATATACTTCTGCATGTATACTTAAATCACCTATGGGCAGATGTGTGTGGCATTGGATAAGTCATAGGACCCATGCTAGTCTGAGGGCTGGGTCCTGGAATTGGAGCTCGGACACCATATGCCACGTGCGTTGGTGGTGGAATATTCACTGGCATGCCGACTGCAGAAACAAGGGGTCCTCCTATTGGTTGCCCAATAGTTGGTGCTCCTCCATAAATCCCAACTCCAGGAGAAGCTGCTGGGGCTTGAGGAGGAGGTTTGTTTGATTTGGCAGATAAACTTCCCACAGCAGAAGCATTTGTTTGACCAGTGATTGGACCTTCTGGCACTGAAACTTCTCCACTGCTAACACTAGTGATGTCATGAATGCTCGACCGCCTCCTATCTTTGTTCATAGAGTTCAAACGGATGAAGTATTTTTGGGCATGGCTTGCCACTTGTGTAGGAGTTCTGGTCACCACAAAGTTCCGGGAAATGCTTCGCCAGTCACCTTTTCCATATTTATCCAAACCAAGAAGAAACAACCTGAATTATAATGATCAATAGAAAATATATGTCATGCTCAAGGACAAAGCAAAATGCAAAGTCAGAAAAAAGTAACCAAAAAGCAAACACAAAATGCTGTTAATTTGTGCCTCAAACATATATGAAACGATTACAGAAATAGGCAAACAATCAGAGCACCTTTAGTATAATAACTCTAGCACAAGTATCTGACAGAATACACATCCAACATTGTGTCTACTCTAAAATACACAGAAGATCAGTAGTAGTCATTCAATGATGTAAAATGAATTATACGAATATAAAAAGCAGAAGTGAAGAGGCTCAATCAATAATTTGGGATATCTGTAGACATGTTTTGATTCCCTTTTCATTCTTCCCATCTTTCAAATGCAAGATAGATTTGCGTACTCAAGAGCAGGTCTTCGTGGAATTACAGGAAGAAAAAGAAGCTTAAATTCTTGTGTGTAGCCAAGCCAAACTGTTTAATCTTTCAACAATAATTCCTAAGAAATCGCAAACAATAATACATTAGAAAAGGATTACCTATTTGCCCTTCAATAGCTTTCAGCCATAAAATTGTGTGTGGCCAGTTTGAAAGACAACCTATAAAGAAGTTTTCAGGCATTAAACCCTTATATATTTGACAAGGGTAAAAACATAAAACTACTTTCATTATGTCAATGCTACAACTCCATCCCCATCAGCCATTAAGTAGAGAACACCAACTTCAAACTAAGGTTTCGCATACATTTGAAGGATTCTGTACAAACTAGAAAAGGGTTCACCACAACCAATAGCTGGAATGATTTCTGTCCATCAGTAAACATATTAATTATGCAAGCCACAGACAATTAGACCTTCCATTGTTAGAGTAGTATATGTGAGATATTCATCAATTTCTTTCTACTGCTACCAATGTTCTTCTCAGTTCAGTCCTTTGCATTGATACTGATTTATAGACCGCCTAATTAGAGTAAGAAAAATAAAGTCATCTGTTGTTATGGGGAGGTGTGAAAGGCAAAAGATGTGACCTGGCAATATGCAAGTTATTTGAAAATCAATTGGGTACCATTGCAATCAGAAAGAATTTTATTGCTTAAAGGGACTTAAAACCAAAAATGAAGTGCATTAATTCAAGTTCTTCAGTTACGGCATATCAACAAAGACTCGTAAAACTCCACATTTATTAAGAGAAAAGAGACTATACTCCAATGGGTTTTTGCCACCAGCCTCTTTCCTAGCAAGTGTCTTAAAAGGTGCTTTTAAATGCACAATAATGTATAATGTTGACGCCAAGGCTAGTAAAACACCAAAATAATAAAATTGAGACATGGGCAAAGACTAGACTTTGCAGACAAAATTTCTAGTTTTCATGTAAAGGGGATATGTATCAGATGTCCTTGTTGCATTTCTTTTCCACGTAAAAAAGGCAATGTAAAGCATGTCCATAGATTGTTGTAACTTTCTCCATCTTCCAACATTTTAACACAATAATGTAATTAGTAAACTTTTGCATGACAACATGAGACTGTGAGAGGATAAACAAGTGGCACATGCTCACACACACCAATTAGTATATACAATGTAAGCTCAACATGCACTACAAGGAAAGTAGGAAAATAAGCAACAGATTCAGATTGCACTGTTAAATTTGGTAATTAAAAACAGTGAGATCATTCCGACAGCTTAATTCCATATAGCCTTTGTTTGACAACCATTATTTGGGAAAAACAATGTTTTGAATAGTGATTTTTTTGGAGAATATGTGATTAAAAATTAGGAAAAAGGTTTTGGATTTACGTGCAAAATATTTTATTATGTTCAAATGTGGTTGAAAATGAGTATGTAGAAAAAAGAGTTTTCAAATAATAGTGGTCAAACAAAGGCATAATAAGTTAATTCGCTGTAAAAATTAGCCCTTGTGCTTGTGCACTCTCTCCAGAAAGTAATTTCTGAATGCGAGGCTAAGCTAATTCTACAAAAGCCTCTTCAAGGTAGGCGGCAAAAAGCAAGAAAAGGATAATTGTAAGAGAGAAAAATAATTTGTTCACGAGAAGAAACCTTTTCTTTTAGAGCATTCTTTTGTCAGCCCATTTTTGTTTCCAACCTGATCAGCCACTAGTTAGTTTTCAACCTAAGCCACTTTGCCTTGCTTTTGCTTCCATACTTAGCCATGAGTTTTTTGGATGCTTCGAAACTGACGCGCACTTTCAATTTTGTTCTGTAGAAATCTAGAGCAATTTTTTCCCACTTTTTATGCAAATCTTGGTAATTAAACACATTATTTGGTATTAAAGTTTGATAGTTTTGTTTTCATTAGTTAATATTCTACCCCCTCCCCCTCCCCCTCCCCCACTGACAACCACACAAACACATTTGGGGAGGAGGAGGAAAATAATCAATTATCCCGTGGCTGTTCTTCTTGACTTGGTGATTTGGACTTTTGTATTAGTTGCTTTGTTAGCTTATGGATAATGTTTAGCACTTTTATTCCTTGAATGAGTAAAGTTTCCTAATTAAGCCATTGTGTTTGGCTTTTCAGTACCATGTCTTTAGATAGAATTTCAAAGCGGATCCATTTATTTTTGGGTTAGAGACTTGTCTCTTCAACTATGCTTGTGCAGAAGTTTTTTTTTGGTATGGCAATTCTTCTTAATGATACTAACTCCTGAAATTAGTATTTTCATTCATGCTTCTTGTCGAAAGAGTTACAGTACAGTGTACAATCCTATCTAATAAAGGAAACTAAATTACACAGTTAAACAAATATAAGAGCCTAGACAATCACATAAATCAGGGAATTAATTTCCTCATTTTGTGACTGATTGAGGAAAGAATATTAGAAATTAATTCCATGATCCCTCCCTGATTTCTGTCATAGATAGATTGAAATACTTAAGATTTTAAATGAAGTAGTTCAACACTAACTTTAGTAATACTTTTGTATATTTTATTTCCTACATACAAACAATAGTGAAAAATCTTATACCTAGAATCCTATACGAGTCAAGAATGTGATCTTTATTTCTGTTCTCTGTTTTTTATTTACTTTCAGCATGGAATTGATCAGAAATAGGACCTACAACTCTTCTAAGTACATGTAATCCCAAAACCAACCACTTCCATAATTTATCTCGGTAAGAAAGAACCTCGTAGTCAAGTGGAAGAAGAGAATTTGTGCGACCAGATCAATGACCATAAAAGAATGAAATGAAACATTATTGTGTTAAGTAAACTTTGCTTAATGCTGAGAGACTTCTCTATCAGACTTGGAATCCATTAGTTAGTGTCTACTCATTTCAGAGGTTTCATAATACATCAAGTATCATTAAAAATAGTATAATATGACAATGGAAAATGAGAAAAGAACCATCCCTGCCACACGTCACTTGATCATACCTTCTCAAATCGTAAATGAGTGAAAACTAAAGTATTATTAAGAGTTTTCTGACTCTTTCAACACGTTTACTATGTGTAAGGGCTCTAATCAATTTTGTGAACAATTTCAAGTCACGTCTATTTATGCCTTCTATTTATTGACATGAAAATGTCCTTCTCTTATGTTTATTTTGCACAAAAAATTTGTAATGGAGAAATATTCACATGGAAACTTCAACAAGTATAATTAGAAGGTAAATTGTTTAAAAAGTGTGGTTTGATGCTTCCACTTCAATTTCTGCCTCATGCAAAGCTTTCAATAAACGCCTCAAGTACCGTTTGCGAGTTTATGCCTCAAGGCTAGGCCATGACGACTATGGCGTTTGCTCATTTGTCTAGTCTTTTCTAAGAATTTTATTACTGGTTTTAGCTTTTAGGATTACTATTTCATAACATAGAATGTTTTACTGGGTTTTTTGTTTTTCTATATCCGCCTTTACATAGACGGGATGGAGTAAAGAGAAGATAACATCACTAATGACAAATAATAAGAAGAAACTGAGAGTGACGAGGGTGATTGGTAATTAAATAAATTGATAATTTCTCCAAAGATATTAGTAGTGATGAAGTAGGAGATTTCTGGGTTCTTTCTACTTGTAGTAGTAATATATTGCATTATGTTACGCCTAAAATTTTTGTATCTTATTATTTGCTACTTTAGTGTTGATTTTATATTTGTTTGCAAGTTAGACTTCTAATTTTGTCAATTTGTTATATTATGGATTTTTAAGATGGGTTACAGCTTATTATGAGCATATTGTTGTATTTTATATTCTTTTAAATTATTTTATCAGTTGTCTTAAGGCTTATGCCTTGCCCCCGGTAATAATGAGCTTTTTCAAGTACTGAGAATCCATGGAAAAGATTTTCCAAGGTTCAAACAATATTCAAAGTAAAGTGAAGGGCCTTCGGAATATTGGAGATTAATAAAATTTAATGTCTCTTTGTGAATCTTAATGTTTTCTTCAATAGAGTCAAGAATTAAAATCTCATTCAATCAGCAATTCAGCATGTTTTAGGAACTTCAGAAATTCATATGACAGGGCTTCAATTTAATTTTGAAGAGCTTATTAGAAGTCACAGGTCAGTTCAGAATGATTATTCCACCCATTATGGAAGAGGTGTCTAATCGTAATTTTAAATGTTCTTAGAGTTCACCTAGTTGTGTTTTTCTATAGCTCTTAGGCCTTCTTTATATTATCTAAGAGCGATTGCAGTTTTGGTTATTTTGCACTACTCAAAACAACCCAGTTATGTTAGGGCATCTGATTATCCCCATTAGACCAATCATGTTTTTGAATACTTGTTGCTAGAGAAGCTGCAGAAGTGTTACTTCAAACTGTGCCAAAAAGGTTCTTATTGAATTCACATAATCTTAAACTTTCAGTAACTTGGAAAAGTTGCCTAAAATGACAGTAGTCATGTACTCGACCAAATCCAAGAGCAGCAATTTCACTGACAGATGCAATGCAGTACTAATTCTTTGCTCTGTTCTTAGTGAACATTATTGCCAAATTATGTTAAGAGTTCCAGGTTCAGTTGGAAATTTCCTCTATGCACATTAACTTCACAACCATAACTCCAAAGTCCCTGCGCATTGAAGAACACATCTGATTTGAATGACAGTACAGAAAATCTCACATGAATAAAATCGTGAAACTTACTCTTGGCATTGACGCATGTTATAATTTTCTTCTCATAATTGCATTCTCAACTTTAATGTATATTAAATAGAAGCTGCAAATGGTAACTCATTCCTACAAGCAACACGTCTAAGGGATAAATATTAAAATAATCTATTTATGATATTTGAGTGAGTGATTCAAGAGCTGATAGGTTTTAAATATTTAATCAGGCATAATAAGATTGATACTAAATTTTTCCAAACCAAGAAGATACTTCCACTATATCGTAATTAAGTTGACCGTATTCTTCCACAGTTAGATTCAATAAATTTATATCCACTTCCTTTCCTCTACAGGATGTCATCTAAATATTTGAATTCAATTTTTCCAACCTTCCTCTAATATAACAAGAAGCTCAGTAGTAAATAAAAGACAGTTCACATTGTGAACAAACATTTGGGTAAAGAGAGCCACCTTGACATACTAGAAAACTAGCTAGGACGACCAATCAAAAGGAGGTTGTAGGCCATGCTTCAAATATAAATTCTTAAGTCCAGAAACCAGAGCGCACAAAAAATAAAAAATAAAAAATCCCATCATCCATGTACAGGGACGCAGATAAATATCGGAAGACCTTGATCAAACAGGTTAATATTGTGTGTGAAAATAATTATTTGCTCTAAGATTCAAGCAGGACATGAAAAACTATATGAGCTAGTGAACATTTTGTTTATCAATGTACTTCAAAACTTTGCAGAATGAGAATGCAAAGAAGCAAAAGGGCAAAAAAATTTAGGATGTGCAAGATTGCTCACCTAATATTCTACAAACATAATAATTGAATGCTGTTTGAGAAGAACTAATGGTAAAAATTGACCTTTTTCTAAAGGAAAACCAATTAGAGATTAATTTGTGAAGTTGCAGCTTAGACATAAAAAAGGAGAAGAAAAGAATAAAAGGGTACCCGTTTTAAAAGGAGCTAACCGGCATCAAAGTGATATTATACCATCCACAAGTTAAGAAGTACCCATTTATCACTCAAAATTCTGTCATCAGGATTAGAGTAATTATAAAATTGAACTCAATAATACTTCACCTGTGCTCTTCCTCTGTCCAAGCAATCCCTTTGCGGCGCTCCTGATCTGACTTGGAACACTTACCTCCATGATTGGAATCGCTATTTAAGTGCCCAAAACTGCCATCCTTTTTACCAGTTCCTTCATCACCGGCATGGTTAGTCGAACCATCTGACGAAGAATTATAACTAGGAAGAGGCACACAGCCCGACTCAATCCGGTCGACATCATCAACTAAAAGGTCATAGTGATGTTTAATCTCTTCTAGGGATTTACCCGGAACATCGGCTGCAATTTTCTCCCATCTATCTGAACAGTCTTCGGGGTAAGTTGCCAGTGCTCTCTCAAGTTGCCTATCTTGTTCTCTACTCCAAATAGAGCTACTTGATTCATCAGTCGGCATCTAACCTTGCTTAAATTCAATACTGGGAAAAGGAAACTCTGATCAATGCTCTAAAATCCCAGAAAAAAAAAAAAGATCCAAGAAATAGCGAACTGAACTTCAATACAGCCCCAGCTGCAATAAATATTATTACTATGAACTGCAAGCAAATGTGATGCGGAATAATTCAATGGCTATTGGCCTCAAAATTGAAGAATTGAGCTTTTTTGCAAAGTTTACCCTTTATAAATGAAGAGAAAAGGCAACAATTCAGTTAGAGCATGAGAAATGTCTGAAAACAATAACCCAGCGCCTCCGGCCTTGGCCCGGTCCCCACACCCCTAAAAATAGGACGTATTAAATGCCATTTGCGGAATAAAGATAGAAAAATGTTCGATTTCAATTGGCGACGGTGAATTCAATAGAATGGTAAAAGAGGCCACCATAGTACCAAACAAAAACAAAAAATGAAATTAGTTGCTGACAGATTAGGAAGGGCGGTTGGATTCGGGCAGTTCAATACATCTTGACTCGCTCGGCATTTTGACAGATGAGCGAAGGGGCCCTTGGACCGCACATCCCGCGATTACGTCTTAAAGTGCCAAAGCATAAACCTCATAATTAGCCGTCGAATAATGTGGACAACTGAGTATAAAAAAGGCGGTGGGGGTGGGGGGGCCACCAGATTCTGGATTTGAACATAATTACTATCAACTAACGCTACAAATTTCCAGTAGCCAAAACCCCCTTTTTGACAGCAGCAGCAGGTTTCACAGCACAAGCCCACAGCAAAATTTGATTTTTTTTAATTTTTTTATCGAATTTACAAAAATGTCCAAATTTATGCCGGTTGATTGAAATGTGTCAAATTTTAGCCCATGTTTGATAATAATTAAAACTAAATTCTTTTTTTCAGAAAATAAGTCTTAAAATAATGATTTTTGAAAATTGTAAGATTAAAAGTAGGAAAATTTTTTAATTACATTGCAGGATATTTTATTGCAAGAATATATAGTTAAAAATAAATTTGAAAAAAAAAAGAATTTTGTTTTAGGCCATGTTTGTCGTCCTTTAAAAAATTAAATTATTTGTTACCATTACACATTCACACAATAAAATATTATACTCATAAAACAATAAAGTTTTCTTTTTTTTTAACCACGCACCCTCCAAAAAATATTATTCTATAACTCATTATTCACAAATAAATTCTATCAAACGGGCGCTTAGTGATTATCAAACATGGACTTAATAACTTGCAAAAATGATCGGACTAGACACTAAAATGTCCATTATATCCTCAAAAGAAAGAAAAGCAAAAAAACATTAGATTTTTTATTGAAAGCCAGAATTATTTTCACAGGGGCCTTACAGGCCCCTCCTCACAAGGGGCCGGGCCTCACATGTACAAAAAAAAATTGTACGGACCCCACCATGTTTGTGTTGTCTGTACAACTTCCGTAAAAAAATTCTATACACCAAGGAGGTTGTTTTTTTATTTGGTGGCGTGATCTTCGAGACAATGAAGTTGCTCCCACTAGAAGCTAACGTGATGTGCAATATATTTACCCATTTATTTCATTTCTTGCATGATCTGGTAGGTAATGACCAATTGAAGATTTAAAAAAAAAAAAAACGAAGATGATGCCTAAATTTTTTGGCATTATTGCATTGTGAAAAATATATGCATTAACAAAGAAAATAAATCATATAATTTCATTTTGAAAAATAAAAATAAAAAAATTTGCGGGTTGATACAGCTCTCCACAAATTTTGGTAGAGAGGAAAAATGTTATATAAATTGTCTAAATGACTTCCCACGAACTCCTTTTAATTGTCATTACATTGGATTGACAACATAGGTTTGTGGAGTAGTTTTTATCACATCAATGTAATTTTTTAGGTGTTTCACTTTCACACATCATAGGATTGTTAATTAATGCTGAAGTCTTGACTATATTCAATACTATACTCGTGTTAGTTAATACTAAACTTATGTACCGTGAAAAAAAAAATAAGTTCTATAAAATTAAGAAACGAAGAACGGGAAACTATTTTCACTTATCTAACCCATGTTTGGTGATTATTAAAGTCTAGATTTTAATCTAAGTAATGTTAAATTCGTTGCAAACGCGACATCTACCATCATGCATCTCCTATTTGTGCACACGAACCATTGTGAAATAGCGGGACATTGGTTTTCATTTTTCTCTACATTTCATTGTATTTAATATTTGAAATCTCATTATTAACATATGATTTTTGAACATCTAGACATTTCATAACAAAATTTTCAAATGGGGAGAAGCTAGCATTTAATACATGGATTGACATTGCTACTTTTTCAAATATTCAGTATAGCTTGCATGTCAAGCTTATGTGTCAATATTCTAATTGTCGACATAATTTTTAATTCATACGAGAAATTTTGTCTTTCGGTAGAATTTGAAATTGTTACTAGGGCATTTTTGTCTAAATTTTAGCAAAATGGACAAATTCGCAAATAAAATAAATTTGGGACAATTTTGCAAATGACAATGTGAAAATGAACACTTTAATTTTTGCAATTTCTTTATTTATGTCTACAACGTCGAGATTTGAAAAGTATACAATTATTTCATTAACATTTTTATAATATATTTTCTCAATATCACAATGATTTAATTTTGGGTAATTAGCACATAACGTTCTTACATTGTATTATTATTGTGAAAAAAGTCTTTACCTTTCATTTTTTGACATTTTACCCTTATTTTCACTTTTTATTGTGTAAAAGGTCATTTTCATCCACTTTCTCAATTAAAAGTTGTGAAATGACGTATACATCATTCTATTTAAATAAAAGAAAAAGAAAGAGATAATTGAAATCATAGACCCAAATTTTTTAAAAAAAGTGCATATGTGTTCCAAATAATTTATTAAAAAGGTAATTAACACATAATGTTCCTTCCTTTCACAATTATTGTGAAAAACGTCTATACTTTTCATTTTTTTTTTTTTTTTGACATTTCACCATTAATTACAGTTTTAATTGTTCAACCATCATGTCTATTTATTTTCATCAAATTTCTCAATAAAAACTGTGAAATAACGAGTATTCCATCATATTTAAATAAAAAATAAAGAAAATTACGTTTTTGAATTTATGATTTTTCAATAATTTACTTGAAACTTGTTTGTAGTTTTTTTAAAAAAATTATTTCTATTTTCTTAATAATTTATTGGGGACTCGCTTGTACTTTTTAATTTTTTTGTAAATTTATAATTTTTTTCATAATTTATTTGTGACACGTTTGCACTTTTTAAAAATTTGAGATTATGGTTGCAATTAGTTCTTTATTTTTTTTAAACGAGATGGTATATTTGTCATTTCACAATTTTTCATTAAGAAATTGAATGAAAATGGATAGAAATGATAATTTACACTATCGAAAGCGTAAATAATGGTGCAAATGTCAAAAAAAAAAGATAATAACGTTTTTCACAATAATAGTGAAAGATATGAACGTTATATGCTAATTACAATTTTAATAATTTATTTGGAACTCGTTTACACATTTTAAAAAATTTTGGGACTATAATTGCAATTGGTTATTTTCTTTTTGTTTTATTTAAATAGAAGAATATATTTGTCATTTCACAGTTTTTAATTAAGAAAATAGATGTAAAATAACTTTTTACGCAATGAAAGGTGGGAATAAGAGTAAAAATGACAGAAAATGAAATTACAATAATAGTGAAATGTAATAACGTTATGTACTAGTGTTGGCTCGTGGGCGGTTCGGGCTCGTCAAATGACGAGCTTGAGCACGAGTCGAGACGGAGGCTCGGGCGAGTAGTTCACCTATTCAACAGTGAAACGGTCACTGATTAAATTTCAGTCATTGTTTCAGTCACTGTGTAAAGTTCAATGACCGTTGCATGGTCACTTTTATTTTATTTTATTTTTTCCTTCTTTTTTCCTATAATTATTCCTCACATTCCCATTTTTTTCACACAACTCTCAATCTCTACTCTCTAGGCTCTTCTACATTTTACATTCTTGATTCTACAATCTATCTACTAGACTACTACATTCATTTCTCAATTATATTTTTACATTCAATTTCAATTATTCAATATCAATTATCACACTACAAATTTACAATTACAATCTTACACATCAACTTTCTTTCAATTTTTGATTTGTTACTTGTGTATACATTTCATCACAATTCACAAATTGATCCACTCTCATTTGTTGGAGGCTTGTTAGATATCGAAGGTGAATCACCTATCACGCCTCAAAGTCAGTTTTGGAATGAATTTGTTGGTCTAAACGAAATACTTATTCCCGAGAATAATCCGAATTTTGATGCTCAAGGAAGTAGTAAACTAATTGATTTGGATGACGTTGATGTTTTCGCAGCGAAACGAGGAATGAACATGAATTAGATATTTTCAATGCAAGAGAGAAACGAAAGAGGAAAAAATAGGCAAAATATTGGAATCATTTTAAATTGATTCAAACGGGCCATGTGATCGATGGAGTTGCAGAATCTAAAGCAATATGTAAAACTGTCAACAACGATTGGCATGGCAAAAAGACATTGGAACCATTCACATCAACCGTAACTACAAAGTATGTGTGGCCAAACATGAGTTTCTTCCTGCCGGTCAAATACAATTATAATTTGGTAATCCAAATATCGATTCTACTACCACGTCACTTTTTACGTGGATGTATTCGGATGAGAAAGCTCAAACAGAAATGATGAAGTTTGTTGCCGCTACTGAGTTGCTTTTAGCAATAGAGGACAACCAACATCGTCTCATACGTGAAAGAATATCTTCAACCGTGGTACGTTAGGGTAAGTCGAAATACTATTCGTTTAGATACAATAGAATGATTTCCTTCATACAAAGAAACTATTGATTGCCGATTTAGAAAAAATATGGAGATGTTATATATTTAACTTTGGATATATGTGAATGAGTTATTAAAAGAGATTATATAGCTGCAACTGCACACCACATAAACCCACTTTGGTGTATGCATAAAAAAATTGTTGCTTTAAACTTATTGAATTCCCTCACAACTCTAACATATATATAACGCTATTATGAACATTAATCGAGAATATCGTTGCGAGAGTAGAATTTATTCATTTACATTCGACAACGTTGGTGTTAAAAATGTAGTTATGGATAAATTGTGCAGAGTACTATAACCCGATTTCGATGGTTATTTATTTCATATTCAATGTATGTGCCATATTTTTAATTTAATAGTGCATGACGATTTGAAACATATTAAGAATGAAATTCAAAAAATTAGGGATGCACTAGTGTATATCACGATTTCACCGAGTAGAAAACATGCATTTGAGGAATTTTGTGTCGAATCTGGGGTGACGAATACGAAGATATTTATCAGTGACATAGGACATAGATGGAACTTCACTTACTTATTATTAAAATTATGAGAAGGTTTTGAATATTTAATAACTGAATTATATAACAATAGACATATTAGAAACAATGACGATACTGTTTTGAATGAATCTGATTTGATTTTAGCTTTTAAAATTTAAAAATGTTTGACAAGTTTTTATGATTCTACAAATATTTTGTCTCGAGTTTTCTATCACACTAATTGTATGATACTTGAACATCTTTATATAATTGTTAGGATTAAGACTTGCGTATGGATCCCCGATATAATTTATCGGGTACTAAATTTGTAATTAATCAAATTTCAAGAGCTTTAACTTTTAATACACCTATCACTTATAGAGATTTAGAACAAACTTTATATGAAATGTTTGAATTATATGCAGAACAAATGAGTGAAAATATTAATCAGGTGCCCTCTGTACCTACTCCTCCATTGATATACCAGAAGAAGACACTGAAGTATTAACTTTATTCGAAGGCATTAGCTCATATAGATATGATGCAAATACAGGTGGTTTCTCTAGTAGTTTGTCTACCGCATCAGCATGTAATCAAATATCAGACATAAGTCCAAATGCATTGCATGATGAATTAATTGATTACTTTAATCATAATATGTCTAATAACAAAACAATTAAGAAAAGTTCATAAGTACTTGAATTTTAGCGAAAGTACGAATGACGATGGCCAATGAATTTTGCGATAGCAAAAGACCTAATAACATCTCTGGTTAGTACGGTAGCTTTGAAGTTTGCTTTTAGTGTAGATAAGAGGGTTCTGTCCAAGGTCGGAGCCGACTGAAAGAAGATATTTTGGAAGCATTAATATGCACGAAAGACTGGTACGACAGTCATTTTCAACTGCAAGATAAATATGTCGAAATTGCATGTCGTCAAGCAAGTGATATTTAAATTAACCATATTAACCAAAAATTGTTATTTTATAATACCGTTTTTAATTTTTTTTTAAATATTGTAAACGTAACAAATTATTCGTGTACAATTTTTAACTTCGCCTACTGAAAATTGAAGGTCGGTCCCAAATCCGGATAAAAGATGAAGGTTTAAAAAAAAAAGGAAAATGGACGAGCTCGTGAGCCGAGTTCGGCCCTCGACTAATGAGCCAAGCTCGTATGCGTTAGGGCCGAGCCGGGTTGAGCTGACTCGACTCAACCCGTTGCCACCTCTATTATGTATTAATTATTCATTTATTTTTTGTGCAAGGAGTGTTCTTGTATTTCTTTGTCCAACTCTAAATCTTCTTTTTAAAAATAATAATTTAACACCATGTTACTTGTACCAAGGTCAACTCGAATACTCAATGAAGTTAATGGTACATTCCACGTCGTGGCCAATTGATGCAATCTACAAAATTGGACATCCATGGCTCTTAGTCAAAATTCTAGGCTTAAAGATATTTCAATGACCCAAAGTTCGATCAACGTTGCGTAATTCGAGTGAAAATCTTCATTATTCGAAGAAGAGTCATTGAATCAAATTTCGTCAACATATTATATTTTGGGCTTCTAATAAATTAAACTTTTGGTTTGTCGATTCTTGTAAGGACTAATCCCAAATCATAGATGTGGAAATTACAACAAACCAAATTTTAAAGATTCAATTTCAAAAATCAGATTAAAAAAATTATTTTTACAAAAAGCATATATTAATTCAAATCTTTAATATTAATAATATTCATTATTTTCTCTCTTTCCACTATCTTCTCTCTCTAAATCATAATTATCCAAACCCTAAAAATTCCAAAATCCCAAATAAATGACCCACATCTTCCTTATCTCTCCCTTCGACGGCTTTGACGTCAACAAGTAAAAGAAAAGCTGCTCCGGCAATCGTTACTGATTTGGGCACACGACATCTGCATATGATCGGCGGGAACAGCGACTCGCTGCGGCAATAGCACCGCTGCATACGATTGTCCGCAGCGCCGCGATGATCGTGTGTTGAATTATCACCGCCATGCAACGATTGCGTGTAGAACTATCACCACCCTGCCGACACCACTACCGTTGGCACTACCGGCTCAAAGTGGAACATGTACAAGCGGTGATGGTGTGTTGTGGTAGTGGCGGCGAGTTTGTGGATTTTTTGGTGGGTGGTGGTTGGGTGTGGTGTAAATGGAGATAGATGATATGGTGGTGGTGGGTGCGGTGTGCATTGGTGATGGATCTGTAGTGAGTTAGTGGTGGTGGATATTTAACGGCCTAGATAATAGCGCGACAGTGTAGATCGCGTGGTGGTGATGATTTTATTTGGGTGGTGGTGGTGGTCTTGTGGTTTTAATGGTGTTTGGGTGGTGGTGGTGGTAATATTGGTTGTTTGGTACGGTGGTAGTGGTGATGGTGGTGGTTGTGGGTGGGTAGTGGTGTTGGTGGTGATGTTGGCTATGGTATTCGAGACGATGATTTTGTTGTCGGAAAGTGGTGTTGGCGGTTCTGGTGACGGTGGTTTGGCTATTGTAGTGGTGTGGTGATAGTCACAAGCTTTTGTGATGGTCACAAATGATTTGGTTGATTGTGATCAATAAATTGGTTGGTGTGTGATCAATAAAAAATATGTGACGAATGCAATAGATAAATTGTGACCAATAAAAATTGTGTGACCTAAAAATTCATTAATTTGTGAATAATAATTTGATAAATTGTGACCATGTAATAAGTTTCGACTTATAAAAAATTGTGATTTGTGATCAATAAATAATATGTACCTATTAATTTGATATATTTGTGATCCATAAATTTTTTGATTTGTGATCGAAAAATAAATTGTGATCTATAAAATTTGTTGTTTGTGCCTGTTACGTCTGTAATTTTAACTAATATATAATTGTGACCATAAATTATAAAATATTGTGACTCTAATATATTTAATTGATAGAATATTTTTAATTATTTATTTAATAAAATTTGAATTCATATCTAATTTTTTAAAAAGTAAGCATTTATCTATTAGATTTGAAATAAATCATACTTAAATGTCTTATTAATGAAATTTTCCCATCATAGATTCCTACCATTTATCAGTTAGTACTCGGAAATTTGAATGTTGGCTAGTGGGTTTGAGTCTTTGATATCAGGGGGGCCCATCAAGTTAGGTGTTGACAATAATTAACACATTCAAGGAAATCATGTGTTACAAGATTACAACTCGGTTTAAGAATATTTATTATTATTATTTTTTTATCGGTAAACGTAAATTCTATTGATCAAAAATTCATATACAACTATACAAGTATATCGGACATATTCGAGCAAATAAAAAATCAAAAGATGTACAAAAGACAGAGACGTATCGACCCCACGTTAGAGACTCAAAATGAACGTTTCGAGCGAGATGAAACGTTATGGAGAGAAATGGTCCCCTCACGCTCTCATCTCATCTAGACTAGACTACCAAAATCTCAATCTAACAGCTAATGCCTGACACTCCTACTTGCATGCATAGAAAAGATGAAACGTTACTGTATTACAATCTATCACCACAAAATTTTATTCATTTTTGTCACTAATAAACTAATATAAGAGCAAGGATGTCTAGAGCCCAATTTCTGTCTGTTCCTTTCGTAAATTTTTTGTAGATTATAAAGGATTATGCCATTTTGTCATAAAATTGTTAACAGATGGAGTGATATAATGTTAATTGACAATATGTGATTGGATAAAAAATTTGACTGTATTTAAAATAGTCAAATGATGAAGTGATATGTTGTATTATGTTAACCATTATGTCAAGGGATTATATTACTCTAACATGATTCAATTATAAATTGTGGGTCTTAGAAGCGTATGAATTTTAAAAATGTGGTTTTTTTTTATAATTTATATATTCAAGCACCTATTTTACGACTTCTTTCTTAATTTTTTTTTTCAAACTTGTTTTAATAATATATTTTATGGAACACATCATTTTTATCAACTTTTTAACCATATATTTAATCATTTTTTTTAATCAAAATCTACTAATTTTTTTTTTAGTAAAATCAAACAAGTTGTAGTGAACTACAAAGACGATACATTAGGAATAGCATTAAAGAAGATTCTTGAATTCTATTTCGACGGGAATTGTGCCCTTGTTTGATCCACATTATTTTTCAAATATATATATATATATATATATATATATATATATATTTTCAACTACACATTATTCAATAAAATAATATTATACGCAAACCCTAAACTTTTCTTATTTTTCAACCACACGTTCTCTACCAATCTACTATTTCAAAATGCATTTTTAAGAAAAAAAAATTGGAGCTAAAACGGGCTATGTATATATGGGTTTGTTTGGCACAAATTAATCCCCATTTGATTTAATTTAAAAAGTTTAATAAAAATTTTAATCACAAATTTCATGAAACCCATAAATTTTATTAACTTTTCAACTATATTTTTTATGAACTTTTATTAAAATTTATTAAAAATCTGAATTTAAGATAGCTGGATAAGGCCAAAGTAATATGCGTAGGAGTTTGTTTGTTTGATTGTACTACATGTACACAATAACTTACATACAAATTTATCAACAGATGATGTGATCAGATTTGATTGTATCAAAATCTCAACAATTAAGTAGTTTCTCCACTTATATTTTGACACCTCATTATTATATAAATAGTTAGGTAAAAAAAATTAATTTTCTTGTTTAAAATGTCATTGTGGAGAGGTGCCGAAATTGCGGGACAGTGGAAATAGACCAAACAGACTGCAATTTATCAGGATTGAATTGGATTGGATCGGATCAGAGATAGGATCACACAGCCTGTACAGTTGCTGCGTTTCACCAACTTTTCTGCTAAAGACCAGACCAAACTGGTGGCAATATTATTATTAATTTAGGAAAATTTCAGTCGACGTCCTCTATTTATCATATTTGTGCAAATGGGTCACAAGTGCTTCTTCTTCCCACTTGACCTTCAACTATATCAATGAGTTATGGGACAAGTAGAATAAAGTGGTCCGACACAAGCTCATTTCGGTTAGGTGAAATGATTTTGAGAAAAAAAATTATGCAATCAGTTGGTAAGAATTATGGGAATATGCTCAACTCAACTACTTAATAATAAAAAAGAAGTGTTGACAAATTTGAAAGAGCGTGTAAATTTGCTAAATTCACAGTTTAAGAATTTAAGCACGTGTTTGATGATGACTAAAATAATATTTTTTTTTGTAAATTTTGATAAAAATGATGAAATGCGTGGTCGAAAATATGTTGGCCCCATGAAATATATCGTAAAAATTAATTATTGACTTTAATTTAAATTAAAATTTTACCATTTAAGATATTGGGTAAATACCTTTTGAGGGTCTCCAACATTTATTAGTGTGGTAGATGTGTCGAACCCTTCATACGTGACACTCATATTTATGTTATTTAACAATATGCACATTGCATCTTCACTTGATAAAAAAATATCTATTCACATTAAATTATCTTGCGACCTATGACATCTGAAATTGTAAATTGTCAAAAGGATCAACACTTGGGGTGCGTTTGATTATCATTATTTCTCACGGAAAAGTGTTCTTAACCTGATTTTGTTTTATTTTTTTATTGTTTGATTGACAATTTTTTTTACAAAAATATTTTCCTACTTTTGACTATCTTTATGGAGGGATGATTTTTATTTTCCAGATAATTCATTCTCTTGTCTATTCGCTCTCTCTCTCTCGTCTAACTACCAATAAAAAATGAACATGTATAATATTTTTTAAGTTATAAACTAAATCAATTAAACACATTTAATTAATAATTTTCATACAAATAAGTTTTAGACAATTATATTGCCTAAAATTTATTTTATTTACATGCAAATTCCATTTGTAATCAAATGCACCCTTAATATATCTTGAACCGCCCCTGTTTGATTTTAGAATTAAAATGATCTTTTTTAGACAATATTACTGCTTTAATCACTCATCATGTGCACATTTCCTGGACATTTAATATATAAATAATTTTTTTCCCACTAGTGATGATAAACTCTTGTAGTAATTAAAGGTTAGGGACATGAATGCCATAAATGAAAATTTTGGATATAGTTATCACACTTATTTTGTCACTATTTATAAAATAGTTTTATTAATCGATTCATAACTTTTACTTACTTTTTAACCATATACTCTCTAAAAATCAATTTTCACAAAATCGATTTTCGAAAACCTACATGAAATGTGCACTATAGTTCCCAACTCCTGGGGAACTTAGGGAATGTTCTCTTTATGCTTGAATTTTGTATTTTGAGTATCCAATTTGAGATTGTTGAAAATGTGTTCTGAAAGTCCAAAATTGACTAACCAAGAAGGGGTGTGAATTGTTTATTAAATTTTTTTCATTAATAACATAAGTTTT
>CAIGRH010208190.1:0-22846 GCA_903798295.1 Fraxinus nigra | reverse complement strand
AAAAAAAAAAAAAAAGGAAACTATCACAAAACTTTCTACAAGACCGGGGACTATCTTTTCAAATCCAAAAGTGTAAAATTTAAAATAATTACAAAAAAATCGAGAAACTCTCCCCTATAAATAAACCAAGAAATGTCGCTTTAGCTTCCCTGCGCCTAGCCCTATACTTCCGTTTTGTTTTTGTTTTTGTTTTTGTAGCTATGGAGTTTTATGTATTTTTCTTAGTGTTTTAATGTTCTAATTTTACCAAATAAACAAAAAAAATTATCTATTGTGGGGTTAGGAGGTGTGGATCAGCATCGATCATAATTACGACTAGGGTTTCCCACCTGTGTTCATTGCCGCCAATATATAGAGACATGTTTGTCTATATGCATACAGCTTTGATGTATATCTGATCTGTAGAAATTTCTTGTTCTGTATTGTTTCATACTTCAAAAGTTGATCTGGAAAATCAGACAAATGCCCGTATTTTAGGTGTCATTTGTCTTTTTTTTTTGGTTCTTAATTTTGTGACCGGCGATTAGGGTTCTTTGATTTTTGATTTTGATAATTTTTTGCGTTTTTTAAGAAAGTAATTGCCTTTTTAATTAGTCTGGTTTGGAAACGGTGAGGAATGGATAAGAAGAAGGTTGTTGTGCCGCTAGTTTGTCATGGGCATTCTCGACCGGTTGTTGATGTGTTCTACAGCCCGATCACTCCTGATGGATTTTTCCTAGTCAGTGCTAGCAAAGGTAATTTTTTGGGCCGGTATGTGATGTATATTATATTGTTTTATCTGTATTTTCTTGGCAACTTCAACTGGTGGTTTATGATTGAATATTGTTTTAAGGATTTATGGTATTATGATTTGCCACAGTTCCGTAAACAATGCAACTATTATAATTTTGTTTAATTGAGTGATTAATTCAGTGGAGCTATAGTTGTACAACATTTATGAGAGATAATTGAGCTTGATTGTGATTAAGTTGCTTTCTTTGATGATCACTGCTACATTATTTTGGCACATCAAGCAGAAAATTTCAATGCTAATTTGAATGGTGTAAAATTTATTTTTAAATATATGGAACCTCTGAAAAGAAACTAAATTTATTGTCGAACATTGGAAAAACTCAATAAATGGATAAGTTGGAGCATGAGGCCAACCATTTGCCTGCAGAGTGTAGTGGGCCTTATGAGGCAAAATATAATGGAGGCTGCATTAATGGAACGGAATTCTCCATTCTTGCAGATTGGAGTAATATTTATTCTTGATAGAAATAAGTTTTATGCTGATAGTACAAAGAAATTATACATGGTATTTTTGGGGATCTAAGTCAGTGATATATGTTTTTACACTAGAGGTACTAATGGAAGTACTCGTGTTGTGCTATGGCTTCACCTGGACATGAAAATGTGGTTTCTCATTGTTAAGACCTATTATCTGTGAATGATGATATCTTTAAATATGAAATTGCTGATTTTTTGACTTCAGTGTTGATTCATTACCAAAATGCTCAAGACACGTGTATCGTAATTGCTGCCTAGTGGTCTATTTGTCGCTTTGTGCCACCAATATCTTTCCTGAAATAGACGATGATAAAGGATTATTCTAAGAATGGATAAGCTTCAGTTTTCATACTAATCAACTCAAAAGTAATGCTAAATATTCAAAGTGGAGAGAAACATGTGATGAAGCAACATAACATACATTTTATCCGTGTTAATTTTATTTTATTTTAATTTTTTTTTTCATTTTGTAGAAGAAAATGAAACATGAAAGAACCCAGAAATAGATAAATTTTGTATATGTTGGGTCACTTTTATAGATGGCAGATGATCAATGAAAAAATCCATTTAAATATGACATTCAACATATTTAGTGCTGTACTAATAATCAAGGTTTGAGGAAGCTGGAGTCATTTTACATGTGCATCACAGTTCAATTTCCATAAACGAGTTAGTTTTGCTTCATCCTAGTATGAAATGCCTTCTGTTTCTGGTAACACATACCTGACAACGCATGTATTATTTTTTGTAACATTCGGGTGAGTGTCTTGTAAGATCTTTATGAACCAACTTTCAATTAATTAAATTACTAATTATTGGTGTTGTATTTGTCTGCCCAGATTCCACCCCAATGTTAAGAAATGGAGAGACTGGAGATTGGATTGGAACCTTTCAAGGGCATAAAGGTGCAGTATGGAGTTGTTGCCTGGATAAACATGCTCTGCATGCGGCCTCTGCTTCAGCTGATTTTTCAGCGTATGTGGGCAAGTTCTTTCAGTGTCTTTATTCGTTCATGAAATTAAGATTTTCTGTCTATAGAATGTTTGTAATATTTTTTGTTAAAAGTTATTATCAAATCAATGGCTGGTAAAGTTTGGTCCACGTCATCGGATTTTCTTATTTTACACTAACATTGGTGATGTTTGGCTAGCAACAAACTGCAAGTACAAGATCTATCTGAAGTTTGTATCTGTTGCTTGTCATGGGACCTTTAATGGGATTATTCCTTAATGATATATGTGGACTTTGTTTGCAGGAAATTATGGGATGCTTTAACTGGGGATGAACTGCATTCTTTCGAGCACAAGCACATAGTTCGTGCGTGTGCCTTCTCAGAGGTGCTCACTTTAAATGTTTGAATGAGTTTTGCTTAGTGTCTCTTCAAGTTTTATGAGGACTTTATGGTGCAGATCTTTTCACCTGGTTGGGGTTCTTTATGAGGAGCTCATATTAGAATTAAGCTTCATTTGCTGCAGCACCAGCCAGTTTGCATGTGAAAATCAGATCTTGTTATATCATTCATCCAATATTCGTTAATTCAATTGCATGGCTTTTGAAGTGGTCATATATTTTGGGAAACTTTAAATCTAAGTGAATCAAAGAGCCAAATCATGTTTTGCTTTGTATCAAAGATCAAAAAGATTCAAGATATTGATGCCACTCAACTTTAAACATCACTTCGGTTGAAATTATGTTTTATGCAATTCTTGCCGACATTATAAAACCTGTCATATAAAACTGATCTTGAAAATGGAAAATTTGTTTTTACAATGTTGGTTCCTCGCTTTTGATAGCCTTGCTATAAATGCACTGCATACAAGATTCGGGTTTTGTGGAAGTTGTATGCATGTTGGTGATCTAACAAGTGTGTCCCTCCCGAGTTTATTTTTCCATCTGCAAAGCACATAAGTAGGATACCTAAATTTCAGTTTTGGTTTATGAAGGTGTACAGAGTAATAAAATCTGCTTTTGTAAATGGAATAGTTCTTGCTTGGCAATTTAAGGTATTTGGTTATTTGTGCCTCGTCTAGAAGATCTTTTCTAGACATATTTTCATTTTGTGATAAATGTCTTCCTAATTGTCAAGTAGATTAGCATTAATTTCCTATTTTTGCAAGTTCTGAAAGTTGATATTAGTGACTTCATTTTATATGAGCTGAGTAGTACTATCTTTTTTTGGTCCACATGTAAAATGTCCGCTTTGATTTAAGTTTAGTGATAGGTCGACATGTGCATTTCCTTTTAATCGTAGTGTCCAAACAATTAGATTCACAACTCAAATTTACTGATTAGTAATTCACTATTAACATATAATACTTTCAAATTATAACGTGCCATTGTATCTATGCTTTTTGTAGTTTTATTTTACTTCGACATATACCAATCAATGGATTAAGTTATTCGGTCGATTTTTCAGGATACCCACCTTCTGCTAACTGGAGGCGTTGAAAAAGTTCTTCGCATATACGATTTAAATCGATTGGATGCTCCTCCCAGGGAAGTCGAAAATTCTCCTGGTTCAGTTAGAACTCTTGCTTGGCTCCATAGTGACCAAACTATCTTAAGTACCTGTACTGATATGGGCGGGGTGAGGTATGTACTCAGAATTTGAGTTTGACGTTATTTGTTTTCTTGTAGATAGTTTAAGTTACTTCTTGTAAATCATGTGTTTTTCGTTTCAAACGTCTGAGTACCTAGTTTATTGTCTATATTGCATTTTAAGGTGAATAGTGATGCCCCATGAATAATTAGGATCCTAGTTGCTGATTCCCAATATTTGTCGAGCCGGTTGTTGTATGAAACTTCCAATGGAGTTTAGTAGCCTATAGACGAGAATTTGATTGGTTCTTTGCTGTGGAAAGGAAATTTAGTCCGTTAACTAGACTGAGGATTTGTATTTAACACGGATGAACGCTGAAGAACAATTGATTTATTATAGAAGAATTAATGGACTCAAATTGATAACAATTTCCAAGGCTATTAAAGAGGCTCGGTCTCTCCCCCTCATTACAACAGATTTAGTAAATTCAATGCCTATCCTAGTCCCCTTCCCTCCCATTTATTCACATTTCCTTCCACCACGCTATTACCATTTTACCCCCAACCAACTGCTAATAACTTGGAACCCTTTGCTTCCTTCGTGTATAAGGGAATCGGATTGGGGGCCTATCATTACCCTACTCCCCGAAATTCACCTTGTCCTCAAGGGGAAAATTAGGAAACTGTAGTCTGATGGCTTCAAAAGGTTCCCACGTGGCTTCAAAATCCGGCAAACTCCTCCACAATTTCTAGGCCGCAGTTGTGGTGTGAAGATTAGGGCGGACTCCAAGGACCGACTCCAGTTCCAAAATAAACTCCCTATTGGCGGACGGATGTTGTGGAAAAGATGAAATTGGATACAGATTTCCAATGGCTTTACGGAGCTGAGAGCTGTGGAAAATCGGATAAATAGCAGCTGTAGATGGAAGTTTCAATATGTACACTACCTTCCCAACCTCCGACTCTACTGCGAACGAACTAAAATACCTCGAAGACACCTTCTCAAAAGCTCGTTTAGCTACAGACTTCTAGCGAAAAGGACGGAGCTTGAGATAGACTAAGTCCCCCACTTCAAACTAGATGTCACGGCGATGTCCATATGCTATTTCCTTCATTCTCGCATGCGCTCTAGAAAGTTGCACCCTCAGTTCTTTTAAAACATCATCCTGATATCGAAGAATTAACTGTCATTCCTTCTTGAAAGAGAGAATCTGAGGTGACTCACAACCATATACAATTTGAAAAGGAGTATGCTTGGTAGTGCTATGGAAAGAGGTGTTGTACCAAAACTCAGCCCAATGTAAATATTGGCTCCACGCTCGTGTTCTGCTCGATGTGAAACACTGCAAGTACGTTTCTAAGCATCTACTTACAACCTCCATCTGTCAATCGGTTTGTGGGTGATAGGCGGTGCTATGTTTAATGGCCGTTCCCTGAGCTTTAAATAGTGTCGTCCAAAACGTACTCATAAAGATTATATCCCTATCGGAGACAATGGAATGAGGCATGCCATGTAGCCGCACCACTTTACGAATGAACACCTCTGCAACTATGGGAGCAGTAAAAGGATGTTTCAACCTGACAAAATGCCCATATTTGCTCAGACAGTCGACAACCACCAAAATCGTATCCACTCCACCTTAACGCGGCAACCCTTCAATAAAATCCATAGAAATGTCCCTCTTAGACTAACGCGAGAATTGGTAAAGGCTGCAAAAGGCCTCCAGGGGATAAAGCTGCATTCTTATTTTGCTGATAGATAGCACAATTCGCCACATGACTCTTCAGCGATGCCTTCATCCTGTGCTAAAAAGCTTCCTTGGCCACCCGTTTGTAAATCTTAAAAATGCCGGAATGACCACCAACCTTAGTATCATGGCACTCCTGTAATATTAACATCACAAATCGCGAGTTGCTAGGTAGCACAACTTTCCCATGGTAACATAAAATCCCATCCACCAGTGTATTAAACCACCTGGGCAGGAATTCCTTACATTGGTCTCACCATTTTACCCCACACCACACCTGCAGCTACCTTCTTAATATCGTCTAGCAGTAGCACTTTAGGGGTGGTTATAGCTAAGCAATTTATTGCCGACTAAATTCTGGACAAAGCATCGCAGCCTTGTTCTCCAACCACAGCCATTAATTCCCGCTCGTACACTGATCTTTGCTGGCACTTTGGGGTAAAACTCTGCTAAATAATGCGATCGGATGGTTGTCTTGCATCCGAACCGCACCTAAACCATGCCCAAAAGCATCCGTTTCAACCACGAACTGCTTAGAAAAATCGGGGAGTGCTAGCACTGGAACATTGATCATGGCAGCCTTGAGGTTTTGAAATGCTGTTTCCGTCTTCTCCTCCCAACGTAACCTATCCTCCTCAAGTAATTCAGTTAGGGGCCATGCAACCTTGGCATAACCAGACACAAAGCGTCTATAATACCCTGTGAGCCCCAAAAATCCCCAAAGCTCCTTGAGATTACACGGACTTGGCCAATTGACCATGGCTATAATTTTCAACTGATTAGTTGCTACCCCTTTTTATGAAATCACATGACCGAGGTACTTCGCTTTCGCTTGGCCGAACAAACATTTCTTCTCATGGCGTGCAGATGATGTTTACGCAATTCTCCCAAGACTACACCCAATTGCCGTAGGTGCTCCTCGAGCATCTAACTGTAAACCAAAATATCATCAAAAAAACAAGGACAAACTTCCACAAGTATGGTCGAAACACTTCATTCATCAAATGTTGAAAAGTTGCTTGAGCATTTGACAACCCAGAAGGCATGACCAGGAATTCATAGTGACCCTCATGCATGTGGAAAGTCATCTTTGGAATGTCTCCAGGTCTGACTCTGATTTGATGGTAACTAGATTTCAAATCTAGCTGCGAAAACACTTTAGACCCATGTAGTTCATCCTGCAGTTCATCTATCACAGGAATTGGGAAATGGTATAGCGCCGTAACTTTGTTTAGTGCTCGATAATCGACACAAAATCTCCAACTACCATCCTTCTTTACTAACAAAACAGGACTTGAAAATGGACTTTGATTCGGCTGGATAATTCCCGCAGCGGCATCTCTTTGACTAAGTTTTCAATCTCATTCTTCTGAATCTACGGGTAACGTTCACAAGAGCTGCCCCTGGTTGTAAAAGAATTGCGTGATCTCGTGCTCTCAGAGGAGAAAGTTCATTTGGCCATTCAAAGACACTGCGATGATTTCTCAATAACTCCTTAATAGAGTTGTGAACTTCAGCCACCGATGCATCCTGCTCCACACCTAAACTTCCTAATTCCAACAAAATACCCTGCCCCTTCCATATACGTTCTAACCAACGATTTCAACGACACACGTCTTATCCAAAAAACTGGGATCACCTTGTAGCACAATCGTTCTCCACCGACCTTGAAACGCATAGTTAATGCACCCCAATTCACTGGCATCTTACCCAGCGTCTCCAACCACTTCATCCCAAGAATTACGTCTATACTCCCTAGTTTCAAAGGCAAGAAGTCTTCCACCACCTCGATATCCGACAACGATACCACCACTCCCTTGCAAATACCACCCCCTTTAATCGATAACCAAATACCCATCACAACCCCATAACTAACAAAATCCGTGACTCTGAATTCCAGCTTCTGAACTAGCTCAGATGAAATAAAGTTGTGGGTGGCTCTGCAATCAATGAGTACTATGACTGGCTCCCCAAATATCGCACCACGCAGTTTCATGGTTTTAGGTACAGTAAGCCCTATCACCGATTTAATTGACAACTCCACCATTTCGTCCGCCAACTCTCCTCCTTCCACGCCAATCTCCTCCACCGATTCTTCAATTTCATCTTCCCTCACCAAGAGCACTTGCAACTCCCTATTTTTGCATCGGTGACCCGGCACGTACCTTTCATCGCAGCGATAACTTAACCCTTTCTCCTGCTTAAGCTGCAATTCGCCGTCGGTCAGGCGCTTAAAAGTGGTTGTCATCCTTTCAACCCTCATCGGCCGTAGATTCACAACGGCAGGAAGCTTCGTTGCACTTGTCTGTATCTGTTGCCCTGTTTGGGTTATTTGATTACTGACCTTAAGATATAATCCCATGTAATTTGGGCTACTTCCCACTGGGCTAGTCAAAGAATTATTTGTTTTAAATCGAAATTGGCCACCTACAGTAAGGGCCCGTTTGAGTGATTTATTTCGGTCTTCAACACGTTGGGCATAATCTGGCCCAATCCTTGCAGCCTGATCATCCTCACCTCAGCCCTAATTATCGGATCCAGCCCATTGATAAAATTTCCCTCCAGCACTGAACTTGGAATGTCCGGTAACGACGCCGCCAATAATTCAAACCAACGCTTGTAATTCCTCACAGTCCCCTCCTATTTCAAGGCGAGTAACTTCTCCAGCACACTTCCTTGTGACGGTCAGAACCTCTGCAACAACAATATTTTAAGGTCCTCCCAACGCATCAATGGTTGCCAACCATTTTCCCACTAATACCAGGCCAACGCCTCGCCCTCGAAACATACAGTGGCTGCTTCAATTTTTTCCCAATTGGTGAGCTGATTGAGACTGAAATATCGCTCCACCTGACAGATCCAAGCGTTCGGCGCCTCTCCATTGAATACCGGCACTTCCAACCTGCAGATCCGATTGTCCATCCTAGCAATCTCCTCACGTGTGTTTGGAACTTCAGAACTTAAAGTCGCTCTGCAGATTCGGATGAACTCCTCTTCTCATTCCTCTCTCTCTCTTGTTTGCCCCACTTCGCCATTACCAAATCAAATTTCTCCATCAACACCGCAAGGTCTCTCTATAATTCTGATTTCATTCCCCCGACCTCTCCTTGCAATCCGTCAAACCTCGACTCCAACTGCCACACTCGATCCGCGATCGTCATGCTCTAATACCAAAATTGTTAGGATCCTAGCTGCTGATTCCCAATATCTGTCGAGCCGGCTGTTGTATGGAACTTCCAATGGAGTTTAGTAGCCTGTAGACGAGAATTTGATTAGTTCTCTGTGGAAAGGAAATTTAGTCCGTTAACTAGATTGAGGATTTGTATTTAACACGGATGAACACTGAAGAACAATTGATTTAGTATAGAAAAATTAATGGACTCAAATTGACATCAACTTCCAAGGCTATTAAAGAGGCCCGGTCTCACCCCCTCATTACAACAGATTTAGTAAATTCAATGCCTATCCCAGTCCCCTTCCCTCCCATTTATTCACATTTCCTTCCACCACGCTATTACTATTTTACCCCCAACTAACTAACTGCTAATGACTTGGAACCCCTTTCTTCCTTCGTGCATAAGTGAACCGGATTGGGGGGCCTATCAGATATCCACCTTCTGCTAACTGGAGGCGTTGAAAAACTTCTTCGCATATAGGATTTAAATCGAATGGATGCTCCTCCCATGGAAGTCGAAAATTCTCCTGGTTCAGTTAGAATTCTTGCTTGGCTCCATAGTGACCAAACTATCTTAATTACCTGTACTGATATGGGTGGGGTGAGGTATATACTCAGAATTTAAGTTTGATGTTATTTGTTTTCTTGTAGATAGTTCAAGTTACTTCTTGTAAATCATGTTTTTTTGTTTCAAACGTCTTGAGTACCTAGTTTTTATTGTCTATATTGCATTTTAAGGTGAATAGTGATGCCCCATGATAACATGCAAGTCTCTGATGCATCTCCTGTCTTTAATGATGCTTGAAGCTTAATGTAAATGTTAAAATATATCTGGCCATCAATCATTATATCCTCAGATGTTCTTTTGTCATAGGCTGCTTTATGGCAGAAAATATAAGGGTCTCCATTTGTGCTAGTCTTTGACATGTAAAGTTATATTGTCCTTGCTGAGTTTGGTGGGTCCATGATGATTGAGTGATGTAACCTACTCGTAGTTATGTGATTTTGCATTGGACCCTTTTCTTTTCATTTCATTTCTTTTTGGTCAACTGTCGGGCCTCAGGGACTTCTAGGTTTGGACTTTGCTCCTTGAAGCATTAGCTCGGACTTTAGTAACTTGCAACTTCCTGTCTATTATTTTTGTCACTCATGAACTCCTGGCCTGAAGAATTTTCAGATTTCTTATTAGAATCAAAATATCGAGAGAGGCGCTATGTATCGTCGAGTCCATCTATTGTTTGCTACTTCTACATTGATTTCTAGAACTCAAGTTTCCATGCATTGATATTCTTTCAATGTAATATTTTTGAACTGACGGCTCAGGTTGTGGGATGTGAGAACTGGCAAAATTTCTCGAACGCTTGAGACCAAGTCTTCCGTAACCAGCGCTGAAGTGAGTCAAGATGGTCGCTATATAACAACTGCTGATGGGTCAACTGTCAAATTTTGGGATGCAAATCAGTATATCTCTGATCTTTACCCCATCTACATCATCCCTTTACCCCTTTCTAATTCTATGCAAATCTCCAAACATAGCTTATGTTTGCATCTTAGCTTTCATCCATAAATGACACGCATCTTTCAACAGCTTTGGACTGGTGAAAAGCTATAATATGCCTTGCATTGTGGAATCAGCTTCATTGGAACCAAAGTACGGTAACAAGTTCGTTGCTGGAGGAGAAGACATGTGGGTCCGTGTTTTTGATTTTCACACAGGAGCAGAAATTGGTGAGTTCCTTTATGCCATTCATTACAACCCGAGTCTTGCTGTCTAGACACATTTTTTCTGTTCTAGTAATTTCACACGTGTTGCACAGTAGTGTCTTCACGGTCTTCTTGATGCTGCTATCATTGTTTTTATTTATACAAGTTTCAAATACTAATGCAGGTGCATAATATCAGTTTCACCCCCAGTGTTCTCATTGGATTTTACAGCCGTCATTATTATCAATATTTATTTTCTTTTTGGGGTGATACTGGAATTAATCCTTTCATGGGTCTAGCCTAAGCTGTTTCATTTGCTTGGTCTTTTTTTTCATCACAGGATGCAACAAAGGTCACCATGGTCCAGTGCACTGTGTTCGATTTTCTCCTGGAGGTGAATCCTATGCTTCAGGCTCTGAAGATGGGACTATCAGAATATGGCAAACTGGTCCTTTGACTCATAATGAACAGGACAGTTCTTCTAACGGACCTATTCTGAACATGAAGGATGCAGCTGATGAGGTTACTAAGCAGATTGAGAATGTTCATATTGATGAAGAGAAAAACGAGGGATGTGAAAAGGCAAATTATGCCGAATAGGAATATTTTATCGTCTGTTTTAGTCTTGACTGACTGCAGGTTGTAAAAATGGGTAATTTTCAGGGTTCATCTTGTTTCTGTGGCGTATTAGAATAAAGTTAAGATTTCATCTCTCTTGCTTTACTCTTATTCTACCTGCGGCATATGATTCAGCGTTTGTGTTAAGACTCTTCGGATTGCATTATTCCTTTTTCCCTCTAATAGGGAATGGCTATAGTCTCGTGATGACCTAGTAGTTCGTTGTCGGAGTATTAGGTTAAGGATAAGAGTTAAACGGCATGGAGTCCTTTCAAGTAGCATTTGCTGGAAAATACATGACATCGATTGTACTTTCATACTAACACTATCATTTTGGAAGTTTTAGCTGATGTCAGACGACTTCTTATACTGATGTTGTGCCTTCTCTGAATTATCAAGGTTCTGGTTGGTCTAATAATGATCTTCAATTGGATTCTTGTTCAATCCAGAGATGTGAAATTCTAGTATTTAGATGTGATAATGTGACTAATTCAAGTACGATCATGCTACATGTACGGTTTGTTTTACATTTTTTTTTTTTATTTTGTGCCACCTACTAGCACGTGATTGGATGATTAAAAAAACACGCACTTCTCGCTCAACACCTTATGAATCCCAGACAATGTCAGAGAAGATGGAAACATGGGAATGTACACTTAGCATATCATGCTACATGTATACTATTTTTTACATTATTCCACATGGGGACATCACATTGGACAGTTTTTTTTTTTATACACTTTCTCGGCAACAATTTTTTTGAAAACAATGGAATGTCAAAAACAATGCCAAACTTTGAGTGTACATTTAGCATTGTTCCTTAGAAGAGTGTTGGGATTATCGCAAGGTCATAATGGAAGCATACCTGCAAATGGAGAGAAAAAAGGTACATTAACCTTGAGAGGGCAATGGTCAAGAAGAAGAGGAATAAGGCAATTCGAGAAGATGCAAAATTAGAGACATGCGATGTGTATATATCTGAGAGAACACAGAGATATACATTGAAGAAGAATATCATTTGACATGAAAGACTTGCACTAGTAGTTTAAATGTAGCTTGGTCTGCAAACACAATGCAATAAGAGATGTGACAGAAAACCAATACAAAGCCAGAGATTGCTACGAGTATGTTTGAGCTCCATTTTATTGTAAGAATACATGTTGAAATAGTAGATTGATGGAGAATGTATGATTAAAAATTAGGAAAAGTTTTGAATTTGCGTGTAATATTATTTTATTAAAGAATATGTGATTGAAAAGAAGAGAGATAAAAATGTATTTTGAAAATAATGAGGATCAAACAAGAGCTATATCTTGAAACAGAATACACAAAGAGGTTCAAAGCTACCAAAGTCGAGGACAATTGCTTGGATCCCAATGTAGAGAAAATCAAGTATGAAACAATCTTGGCCAAGTTGCTAGAGAGACGAGGGCTCGAGCTCTTACCATTCAAAGCGATTCACAGCTTGCAAAACCAAACTATAGAGGAGTACCAAGCTTGATGAACCAAGATGATCATCGCTAATAATCTCAACTATTCCAACATACTTTTCATCCGGGGCCTCACCTTTTACTATTTCTCAACAAATTAACAAAATCAACATTCGTAATGAAATTGACCATAGCAGCCTACCCATGGCAAACATGGTTCTAGGATCGAGAGAGCTTCATCGTAAATCTAATCTAGTTTGGCATCAAGTTTAATGAGGGGTGGAAAAAAGACACATTCAATACACCGATGTCAAATTGACAGAGGATCAATCAGGAACCTATGCTTTTGACAGCGAACTTTTTTTTAAAGTTAATCAGACGATGTGCGAGCTTAGGATAAGATTAGCGAGTAATTACGATGCGAAGTCTAGTAACCAACCATGAGCATAAACAGTGAGCAAATACACTTGCAATTAACTTCACTAACTATTCCATATCAGCAAAAAAACATTATTAAAGTACATCTGAATAGAAGTGTAAAACATGACTTCACAATCAATGAATGAAAAACACGTAGACTAATGACTAAAACGTGAAAAGCTGACAGATTCTATTAGAAGTTCACTAATCAATTAATGTAATGTGTCATTAGAAAAGACTTAATTACCCCGCGACCTCATCAAAAATCTATAAATAAGCAAAATGGGAAACAAAGAGAAGCATGCAAATAGTAATATTCTTCTCCCAAATAATCATTTGCTTAAGCATAAAATCGGTGAGTTTAGGAAATAAAAACCCTAACTAGTTGAGAGGAATTTGTAAATCTCAATTTTGAGATCAACAAATGGGCACCGTATGTGGAAAACGAGAACAAAGGGAACCATGATCTCAACATTTTTCTGTCCAAAAATGAATCAATTGGAGGCAAATCCTGTAAAAGTAGTGGCATTGGTGGCAGAAAAATGAAATTCCCAACAATAATCACGATGGCAGTGATATCGACTTGAAGAGGCGACAAGAAGAGTTTAAAGAAAAAATCAACAATGTCGTTAACCGACCTCGAACGAGAAGTGAGACGATGAACTCACAGAAGAGTGGTAACCAAGTTGCCAGTAAGTCAGCATTGGAAAGTTACCGGATTCAAGGTAATTCAAAACTTAAATCAACTCCAATTGAATTTATTGATAATAAGAATAGAATAATCTATCCTCATGGCGATGTTTTGATCATACAAGTCATAATAGCCGATAATGGCCTAAATCGCATGCTTATAGATAGCGAAAGTTCGATTAACATTCTGTTCGGGAGCCCATTTGATCAAATGCGGACTTATCACACCCTTGGACTCCCATGTTGAATCCTCTCCTCGATTTCACCAAAGATAGTCAAGTCTTGCACGGACAAATTACTTTAATAATGAAACTAGGTAAGGAACCCTGGAGTATTCCGAGGATATATAATTTTTTTCATTATTGATAATAGATCCGCTTACGATGGGATCTTAGGAAGGCCTACATTGATACAAATTAATGCTGTAACATCCATTCGTCATTTGTGAGTAAGATTTTCAACTTCTATGTGAAAGCTTGCATAAAATGTGACCAAGGGATCGTGCAAGGATGCTACCTCTTAGTACTCTAAGAAAGGCAACCTCTCGAACCCCTATGATGAACACAACAATGATGGTTGAAACTATTGATCCAATGGAAGAGAAATTTGAAATTGATAATTCATTCAACCCTCACATCATTGAATGTATATCCAAAGCTCCAGTAGTTGAAGAGATAAAAGCTTTCCCGCTGACGAAGAGGATGCAACTAAAATCTTGAAAGTTGGCAAAGATTTGGTTGAACCTATGAAAAGCCTATTAAAAGACTTCCTAAAAGCAAACCTCGATGTGTTCACCTGGAAGCACGATGATATGTTTAGAATCGACCCGAAAGTGGCATGCCACGCGCTAAGAATGATCCCAAAATATGGTTTAAAATACAAAAGAGACGGCCAATGGGCTCCAAAAATACGAAGCTTTGAAAAACAAAGTTGATAAATTATTGGAAAACGATTTAATTCGTAAAGCTCAGTATCCAGTGTGGGGTTGTAATCCAATTCTGGTCCCAAAAAGTAATGGGAAGTGGGTGTCTTAAAGACACTTTTTCGCTCCTTAGAACTGATCACCGGTGGATGCAACTATAGGATACAAGCTGTTGAGTTTCATGGGCGCATACTCTGGATATAATCACATGTATGAACCCGGTGAAGAGCACACTGCCTTTGTTACCCTTCAAATTTAAAAGTACGAGGGGCAACATATCAAAGGCTCGTTAGTATAATGTTCACAAAGCATATAGGTAAAACAATGGAAGTGTATATTAATGATATGCTCGTCCCAAATCATTTAGGTTGATAATCACTACTCCTGGAAGAAACATTCCATATCCTCTGAAAGCACCGTATGAAACACAATCCACTTTAAGTGTGCGTTTGGAGTCATGTTCCATAAATTTTCAGGTTTCATGGTAAACCAATGGAGTATTGAGGCAAACTTACGAGCTCTCATAGAGATGCAATCTTCAATAAAACTCAAAGAGGTTCGAAGGATCACTGCCTTACACAGCTTCGTTTCAAGAGTTACTAATAAATATTCTCCTTTCTTTCAAGTTTTAAAAGGAGAGAAAAAATTTGAATAGATGGAAGAATGTAAACAAACATTCCAAACTTTGAAAGAACACTCGGGAAAAGCTCCAGGCTAAGCTAAGCCGTTTAATGAAGAAAAATCATTACTCTATCTGATAGTATCTAAAGTAGTTGTGAGCTCTGTTCTAGTAAGAGAGGAGGGACAAAAATAGTTACCTGTATATTATGTAAGTAAAGTTCTCCATGGTGTTGAAGCTAAATATCCAGACATGGAAAAACTAGCCTTTACTCTAATAGTAGCATCTCCATTACTTCACCATTGTTTCAAAAGCCACAACATTGATGTGTTGATTTAAGTTTTCAATCAAACAAGTATTACAAAAGCCCGGTGCACCAAGAAATTTGATGAAATATGCAATAGAATTAGGGCAATTTGAAATTAATTATTAGGGGTGACCCGCAATTAAGGCATAAACATTGAAAAATTCATTGTCGAGCTTTCCAACGTGATGCGAATTCACATGGCAATAGTAGCTACGAAACCCACACAAGATTGATTCAACCCTAAGAAAGTCAAGAATCAATGTTTAAGCTTGATTCAAAAATATTGAACTAAGGAACCAACACAATCGCCGACAATATATTGACCATGTGATTACAAGACTCGATAATTTCACTCGATTTGTTTGAACACCACAAGAAATAATCTTGATAAGTTCAAAATTAATTGGATGAAGAACAAGAAGAAAGCAATAATGCCTTGCAATTTATCTCTCAATAATTGTGTATTTTTACAATGAATGGAATTAGTCATATTTATATGAAACCCATAAAATCTACTTAAAAACGAAATTAAGCCTTAAAAGATATCAAAAATATATCATATAAGAGTTTTAACTAAAATAGAATTCTAGGCGAAATTCGAAAATATGCGTTCCAATTTGAATTATGTGGTTGCATAGATCAGTCATCAACCTTCAACTTAGTTTCGGTAAGGGGCTATGCAGTTGCATGCTTTGTTACCCTATTGCGGTCGTATATGTCTTCATTTCAGCTCCTTCATCCGCTGCTCGAACCAAGTCGATCCATCTCGTTCCATCCTCCATGTCCAATATTAAACTTGTCCTTTTGCTTGTCGTGATCAACATTTCATCCATCGTGGCTTGAGCAAGTTGACTCGCTTCGCTCGCGACCTAGTCATAGGCCCTTCATCAATGATCAGTTGGTTCTTGCCCGAACTTGTCCTTGTATCATGGATTACATTATCCACTCTCTCTTCGAAAGGATTCGACCTCGAATCTGTACTTACATCAAAAAGAGAAAGATCAGAAACATTAAAGGTAGTCGAAACATTATACATGTCGGAAAGATCTAATTTGCAGACAATGCCATTGATCTTTCCAAGGACTTGGAATGGTCTATCGCCTCTCAATTGCAGCTTTGACTTCCTTTAAGTCGAAAAACGCTCATTTCATATGCACCCAAACCCAATCTCCTAATTTAAATGTGTTAAGTCCAAATTATAATTATTAATTTCTAAATTTGTAATTGAGAATTTCCTTATTCAAAATCAAGTCTTGGTTGAATTGTATCAGGAGTTTATCGAGTTGTAATCAAAGTCAAAATATGAGTTATTGAATCCAAATTAAAGTCAAAAGAGTTAAATTGGTAGTATAGGTCTTGAAAGAGTTCAAGATGTTCAAGAAGATCACATATAATCAAGAAAATGCAATTAGAAGTCTAAAAAGTATCAAAGAGCGCACAAGTTATGTTCCAAATTCTCAGTCGTAACTTGCAATGCATATTTTGCATAAAAAAAATTAGATTTTGGACAAGGCTATAGAAGAATTGTAGCCCTTAAACTTAGCTTTCTAAAGCATTTTTAATAACCACAATCGAACATCGAGAGATAAAGTTATGATAAAAATACTAACAACTGCTTAGTTGATGCTCGCCTATCGCTAGCTTTACGCTCGAGGGACGGATCGACGTTTAGAAATATGTTTTTCTTCAAACACTTGGTTTTTCAATCCATTTTTATTCCAAACACTTTTTCCTATATATATATCCTAACCTCTGAACGTACAAAAGTGTGTTACTCATATTTATTCCATAGAGATCATTCATTTGAAGATCCAAAACATTCATTGATTTCAAGATTTAACCACCACGTATTACTTGATCCATAAATTCATCCAAATCGTATTTTTTGATCAAACCATATTGTTCATATAAAATAGCAGATCAAAATACAGAAGATTTTTTTATCGAATACTAAACTACCTAATCCACCGAAAGATAAATCGATACTAGGTATCAAGAGCTGTTGCAAAAGCACAAATTCAGGAGGTCTAAGATGAGGTACCAGGAGTCAAGATCTGACGATAGAAGCACGCAGTCCAAGAGGACTAATGTATAAAACATGAGTCGAATTTTTTTTTTTGAAGGAGCACACCTCTAGTAGGATCAATGGAGGCTATATTAATTGAGGTCAGAAGTTCTACGAGGTAGACGGGTCTGGGCCATACTGTAAGTTTGCTTCAATTTATAGTAGATTGTTGACTAGCAAAGTGCTCAAGGTTTTTACCTAGACCCCAGTTCGAATTTCTCTGTGATCATCTTTGGTGTTCTTTATTGCTTTAATTATTAATTGTGGTATTCAAACTTAGGACAAATTGACTTGTTTAACTAACCATCTAGAAACAATTAAAAAGTGACTTATTGCTTTTAATTATGTAATTCCGCACGTGGGTCTAAATAAATTTGGTAATTTGAAACTTTCAAAATGTAACGCGCTTTCGTCCATTATTTGCTTGAGAAGTATAATACTCACTTTTCTTCTCAATCTGACACAGTACCTTCTCATTAGAGACCTTACCAATTTAGTCTTCTTCTTCCATCTAAACTACCTCCCTCATTAACAGGTAAATAAATTAAGAAAAATTTTACTTGTACATCAACTTTGTACATAAGGGGCTACACCCCCCTCACATGGGGAGTGGGACCCATTGCATAAAATATTTTTTTATTTAAATGGGTCTCATCCCCATGTGAGGGGGATATACACCCCGATGTACATTGTAATGTATAAGTAGCAAAGTCGATGAATTAAATCTGAAGGTGTTAGTAGATTAAAACCATAAATAATTTCAAATAGAGTATAAGTAGTAGAATGTGTAACCCTATTTAATGTAGATTCTATTAATGGCAAGCAATCCTCACAACTCTTCAAATTCTTATTGACTATAGTACGCAATAGTTGTATCATAGTCCTATAACAACCCCAATTTGCCCATCCGTTTGTGAGTGATAAGTAGTAGAAAATAATAGCTTGGTTCCTAACTTATTCCACAAAATCCTCCAAAAGTGACTAAGGAATTTAACATCCATATCCGATACAAAGCTTCTAGGAATCCTATGTAAACACACCACTTCCTTAAAGAATTAATCAGCAATATTGGTGGCATCGTCAGTTTTATGACATGGAATAAAATATGTCATCTTACTAAATCTATCTACCACCACAAATATAGAATCACTTCCTTTCTTAATCCTATGCAAATCCAACACAAAATTTATAGACACATCAACCCAAGGTTCACTAGGAATAGGTAATGACGTATATAAACTTTGAAGTAAAACCTTGGATTTAGCCTTTTTACAAGTGATGCATCTACTTCAAATCCAATCAACATCAACTTTCATCTTAGACCAATAAAAATGTTTCCCTAGCATCTCTAAGGTCTTCTTAACCCCAAAATGACCCATTAGACCTCCACCATGTGCTTCGTGTACTAATAAATTCTCTCATTGAACATTTAGGAATACATAACTTATTTTCCCGAAATAAATACCCATCATGCCTAAAAAATTTATCCATTACACCCTTATCACATGATTCGAAAAAATCTGGACCATTAGCATACATGTNTTAGCCTTTTTACAAGTGATGCATCTACTTCAAATCCAATCAACATCAACTTTCATCTTAGACCAATAAAAATGTTTCCCTAGCATCTCTAAGGTCTTCTTAACCCCAAAATGACCCATTAGACCTCCACCATGTGCTTCGTGTACTAATAAATTCTCTCATTGAACATTTAGGAATACATAACTTATTTTCCCGAAATAAATACCCATCATGCCTAAAAAATTTATCCATTACACCCTTATCACATGATTCGAAAAAATCTGGACCATTAGCATACATGTCCTTAACATATTCAAATCCTAGCAATTTCGCATCTAAAGAAGTTAGAAGTTCATACCTCCTTGACGAAGTATTCACTACCACATTTTCCTTACCTTGTTTGTAATGAATAATATAAAGAAATATCTCGATGAACTCCATCCACCTTGTATGTCTCTTATTTAGCTTACCTTGACCCCTTAAATACTTCAAGGACTCATGGTCGGTGTGAATCACGAACTCCTCTGGCCATAGGTACTGCTGTCATGTTTCCAAAGCTCGAATGAGTGCATACATGATCTTGCCATATGTAGGATAGTTGAGAGCTGCTCCACTTAGCTTTTCACTGAAGTAGGTTATTAGTCTTTCATCCTACATCAAAATAGCTCCAATATCTATACTTGAGGCTTCACATTCAATCTCAAAAGTATTTTTGTTAAAGTTAGGCAATGATAAAATCGGTGCGGTGCACGACCTATCCTTAATAGTGTTAATAGCATGTTCTTATTTGATGCCCCCAATGAAATCCTAAACTTTTCTTTACAACCTCCTCGAGTGGTGTGACAAGTGTGCTAAAGTTTTTAACAAAACGCCTATAAAAACTAGCTAACCCATGAAAGCTTCTTACCTCAGTTATACTTTTAGGTGTTGGCAACTCCTTGATGGCCTTGGTTTTCTCCTTTTCCACTTCAATGTCCTTTGCACTAACGACGTAACCAAGAAAAACAATGTTTTCCATATAAAATGTGTACTTTTTAAAGTTAGCATAAAGTTGTTATTGCCTTAAGACCACAAGCACACATCTTAAATACCCTATATATTCATTTAGATCTTTACTATATACCAAAATGTCATTAAAGTAAACTACTACAAATTTATCTATGAATGCACGTAAAACATGGTTCGTTAATCTCATAAATGTGTTAAGTGCATTAGTAAGTCCAAATGGCATAACTAACCACTCATATAACCCATGTTTAGTTTTAAAAGCAGATTTTCATTCATCTCTTTCCCACATCCTAATCTGATGAAAACAATTTTTAAGATCAATTTTAATAAATATACATGATCCATGTAATTCATCTAACATATTATCTATCCTAGAAATAGGATGACGGTACTTTAGAGTTATACTATTGATGGCCCTGCAGTCGACACACATCTTTCAAGTTTCATCTTTCTTTGGCACAAGTAGCACTGACACGACACGTAGACTCATACTCTTTCTCACATACCATTTGCTCATCAATTATTCAACTTGTCTTTGAAGTTCCTTAGTCTCCTCGGGATTACTTCGATAAACCGGCCTGTTTGGAATGACACTCCAAGTACAAAATCAATTTGATGTTCAATATCTCAAATGAGTGGTGCCTACTAGGCATGTCCTCCAGGAACACGTCTTAACTATTCCTATAACAAAGAAGTAGTCAAACTAGATAGGGATGTTTTAGATTCCTCAAAGTTGAGGAGTGATTCCTTATAAACCAATAAGATCATAGGTTGGTTCTCAACTACTGCCATCTTCAACTCACTCCATTTTACAATGAAATTCACTTTCGACTTTTCTCTCATCTCATAAGACTTTCTCTTTACTCTCTTGTTGCTCTACTTTTTTTCACAATTCGCCAGCTCACTATTTTTTTTCTCTCTCTTGTTATGAAAGATCATTCTCTCATTTTTTTCTCTCAATCTTTTTTTCCTCACTTTTCAATTTGATTTGATCTTCATACACTTATTGTAGTGTCAACGGCTTAAGAGTAATAGATTTCCTATCCTTAATAAAACTATACCTATTTTTGTACCCGCCATGAGTCAAATTCCTATCATATTACTATGGCCTTCTCAACAAAATATGCCCGACATGCATAGGCACTATATCACACATTACTTCTTCATGATACCTCCAAATTGAGAAACTCACCAACACTTCCATATTCATCTTAACCTCTCCACGTTCAATCAACAATTGCAATTTGTTAAGATATTTTAGCATAATTAATCCCAATTTTTCAATAAGTATAGTGCTAGCCACATTGATACATACTTTATTGTTGATGTAGCATCTTGTATGAAATATGTTCTCCATTTGTTACTCCAAGTCATCCACTTTGATTTGAGCACTAAGAGCTCGTCGTGTAACCAACAGTTCTCCCACTGCATACTCTATTTTCTCACCATCACTAGCATCTTTTAATTCTGACATGTCATCATATTCATCAACGTTATCACTCACAACTTCTCCATTGTTTCGCAAAATCATCGCCCTTTTGTTGAGACATTGAGAAGCAATGTGTCAGATGTTCCCAAGCACCTAAAACATTTGATATTCTGATTCCTAGAAGGTTGAGAATCTGCCCTGGGTATAGCTTTGCTAGCAACTTTCTCTCTTCCCTTCAATAGTTCAGTCTTCCTTTTTGAAACAGCCACATCACCTTTATTATTTTCCCACTTCGATTTTCAGGAAAAGTTAGAACCCGAAGAACTTGATGAATATCTAGTTGTCCCCTTCATCTTTAATTGTCTTTCCACCTTCATAGCTACATGTAGCGTGTCTTCCAACTAATGTTGCTACTCTACCACATGAACTATCTCCCTATTCAAACTATTCAAAAATTGGGCCATGACGGCCTCTCTATCCTTCTCAACATTCGCTCTAATCATAGCAATCTTTATCTTCTTGTGATAATCATCCACACTTCTAAAACCTAAGTAGAGGCTTTGCGATTTTTTATGNATTTTCATGAAAAGTTATAACCCGAAGAACTTGATTAATATCTAGTTGTCCCCTTCATCTTTAATTGTCTTTCCACCTTCATTGCTACATTTAGCGTGTCTTCCAACTAATGTTGCTACTCTACCACATGAACTATCTCCCTATTCAAACTATTCAAAAATTGGGCCATGACGGCCTCTCTATCCTTCTCAACATTCGCTCTAATCATAGCAATCTTTATCTTCTTGTGATAATCATCCACACTTCTAAAACCTAAGTAGAGGCTTTGCGATTTTTTATGAAGCTCCATATAATAATGATTAAGTACAAACATCTTCCTCGTGATAGCCTTCAATTATTCCCATGTATTAATAGGCCTCTCACAGTTCCTCCTTTTAGATGTTACTACTTGATCCCACCAAATGATAACATAATCGATAAGTTCAAGTACCGCAATCTTTACCTTCTTTTCCTTCGAGTAGTTGTGATTACGCCCAAAAAATAACGCGGTAGTTGTAGTGCAGCTTTGGGGTGTCGTATCCACAAGGAGATGGAAAATACTCAAAGGATCAAGAAGAGTGAATTATTCTCTTCAATATGTAGTGAAATTTAATGTTTGAAATATGAAATTAAAATCAATAATTTGAGGTAGTGAATCATCGGAATTCCCTCAGTTGGATTGAATCATTCACATCAATTATTCCATTTTTGTAACACAATTAGAAGTTTTCATCCCAGCACTCTGATCAGAAGATATATTGTGAAAACCAATTCAACTTATAAATGTAATCCTAGAATCTAGAATTATAACATATTCGCACAATTTTA
>CAIGRH010208189.1:0-17401 GCA_903798295.1 Fraxinus nigra | reverse complement strand
TAAATGATATGTTAAATGAAAGGTGAAATTAAACGACTTATTTAATTTCACATATCATGTAATGTCACATTAATGTCAGCTGTGTTTATAACCTCAATGAGAATAAATAACATTATTCATTTCAAAAGTACGCATATCAAATCACAATAAATGTTATATTTCTCATTTACACAAGTATTAAATATCGAGAATTATATTTCAAATATCAAGAACTTTATGAAATGTATAAAACTCTCATGTTCGGAATAAATCTTGTTCTAGACAAATGAAGTATCACGATAAATAGGTTCAAATATCGATAACAACTTTTAAAATGTTGAGAATGTCATTTTAATGTAGCTTATTATGGAAGCTGCTTCTTCTTTTCGAAATTCACAAATTGAAAAAAAAAAAATGCTTCATTTTTTATTAAGGGTATAATTGAGAATTTAGTACTAAATTTGGCCATTTTTGCAAGAGTTATGAAAATTGGACATTTTTTAATTGACAAGTATAGAATTACACATTTTTGTAAATTCCCCAATATTTAATTTCACTGCAAATGTCAACTTCTCTTGAAGATTCGGTGGATATTCCTCTTGCAACCATGCTACCACACTTCTTTACATCTTGGTTGATATTCTTTCACATGAATTCATCGAAATCATTGATTTTGAATCCACATATCACATCACTGCATATAATTCTTTTTCTTGGAGTTATGATAAAAATTTCATTGGATGAGTAGAACAGTCAAACAAACACAATTTTTTTTTTTTTTTAAAAAAAATTGCAACTTATCTGAGAAAAACTAAACAAACTATTAATAGATGTAAATTTACAAATAAGGTAATTAGAAATATGGGCTTCTTTAGGTTATGTTTGAACCCTCATCTCCCCTCTCTCTTTTTTTTTTTGTGATGAATTGATTTTGTAATAGTAATTCTTTTTTCCAAGAATGTGTGATTAAAATGAATTTAAAAGAAAGTGATTTTTTAGAAAACAAGATTAAGCCCATGTTTCCCTTTTAAACAAAATAATTTATTTTTTATAAAACAAGATTAAGTTCGTATAACCAGCAACACTGTCCTTGAACTAATTTATTCAATTTATTATGTGTGTTGCATGCAATCTATTTATCTATAATATATTAAATATCACATCAAACGATGATTTTTTTTGGACGATTTTAATCATATTGCAATTCAAGTATTTCAATAATATTTGATTTTTCGTTTTTCGATATGTAATAAATACTACAAATCATTGTCATGTATGAATTTCGTATTATTGATTCTCAATTAATTAACATTCACATTGAGACTCAATGAATTTTGACATGATGAATCTTGATCTACACGAATCTATAGTCATTATAAATGAATTTATTTCTAGTATCTAAAAATTTTAATGGGTATTTAAATTCACATATTAGCAATTAATTTGTATGTACCAAATGAAGTATAAAATGTTGATCATTTGTAGTATTTCATCATCATAAAAAATTTGAATCATAGAAGTTGAGTTTGAGAGTGCAATTTTTTCTCTTAAATTTTTATCATAAATTTGATTTTCTTTAGTTCGTTTAAAATTCATTAAATCATCTCAACAAATTAATATCAAATATTATTTTTACAACACTTATAAAATATTTCAGAATAACGTACAATGCACATTCAACTTTGACTAATGTTTTAATATGTCAAAATAGAAGATACAAAATCGGGGTTATTGTTAGACTACGACCCAAATTCCTATTGGGATTAGGATTGGTTTGGTTAATTGCTAAAAGGAACAAGAGACTTCTTGGTTTGCAAGTCCAGTTGAAAAATCGATCAAAGTTTATCATGTATTGAAAGTTTGATTGGTAAAATGGCTTTATATAAATGAAGACTTGGTTTTAGAGTTTTGAACAACAAACTAGCACCAAGCCTTGGTTCAGGGTGTCTAGGTGCCCACAATGGAAGAAGTGATGGAATTTGGCCCAAGAAGCAATGGCCAGCGCTACAGAACGTCGCGACTGTTGCTCACCTACCGCTCGACTACCACTTGAGTGGTAGTGTTATCTCGCCAGAGTTTTTTTTTTAGTTTGTTTTTAGAATTGTATTTCATAAAAAAAAAAACACTTATATTAAGTTCCTATATATACTCCAAGTGATTTAGTCTTGAGATAACACAACGAAAACATTGTATAACATTGAGAGAATATCAAAATGAGATGATCTAGTTTATAGAGACTCATATTAATTTTGAGATGGGTTGAGAGTCTTGCGAGATCCTTTTCTACTTGTCCATCATTGATTATAGTAAATTCTCCGTCTCTACCCATGAGTTTCCAGAATTTGGGTTACCACGTTATGTATTGTATTCTTATGTGATTCTTTTCAATTTGTCATATTTCCTTAACTTTAAGATTCACAACAAGTGGTATAAGTTTTATCGCCAGATTATTGTAAATCGATTTGTTTTTATAACAATTGTTAAGAAATGAATCCAACATCGAATAAAGATATTGACTAACAAATAAGGACGAACTTCACATGTATCGAGCTGAGTGAAGAAATTGCCATCCATGTAAATGTTTTATATAAAATTATTTTTAACTTAGTTCAATTTAGCCCATATTCGGTGAGAATTAAAATCAATTTTTAATAGATTTTGATAAAAGTTAGTAAAATAAGCAGTTAAAAAATTGTGAATCCTATAAAATATGTGGCTAAAATTAATTTTTGACTTTAATTTTAATTTTCACCAAAGGGACTTAAATTAATATATTTATCGTATTACTTATTGTTGCTATAATTATTTTTTTTATTACCAAAATGCGATTAAAAATAAATTCGAGAATTTTTATTTTTATTTTTATATTTTTATGGTCGTCAAACATGGATTTCATAAGGTAGTAACTCTCGGAAATTCAAATTCAAAATCAAATTCCAACATCAAGATGGGCTTGAACCCTAGATTANATTAAAATCAATTTTTAATAGATTTTGATAAAAGTTAGTAAAATAAGCAGTTAAAAAATTGTGAATCCTATAAAATATGTGGCTAAAATTAATTTTTGACTTTAATTTTAATTTTCACCAAAGGGACTTAAATTAATATATTTATCGTATTACTTATTGTTGCTATAATTATTTTTTTTATTACCAAAATGCGATTAAAAATAAATTCGAGAATTTTTATTTTTATTTTTATATTTTTATGGTCGTCAAACATGGATTTCATAAGGTAGTAACTCTCGGAAATTCAAATTCAAAATCAAATTCCAACATCAAGATGGGCTTGAACCCTAGATTATTCCAGTGAGCGCACATCCACAAAACCAAAGCGTGAAAACACGCTCCTTTCAATCGATTGAATCACGAATTAATTTCACATACGGTACTGAAGTTCAAGAAATACTTAAAGTTGATCATCAAAGTATTTTTCTTGACCTACTTAATCTCTAACATTTACATATTTGGTCGTCGGATTATCACCATATCCATCACGGTAGTTGTTAAGCCCTTATGCCGACCAAAGGCCATTAAACCGATCGATTCCTTCGATTAACTCCACCTTAAGGCCTGTTTGGATCAGATTAAAATCTAATTTTAATTTAAGTCAAAATTAAACAATCAATATCAACCACATTTTTCATGGATGCCACATCTTTTTAACCATATATTTCAAAAATCTCTATCACAATCCACTTAAAATCTAACTTTAATCTACATCAAACATCATCTTAATCAGATCTATTTTTATTAATAATGAAAAATAGGTTAAGATTAAAAGGACTAAATATTTTGATTAAATATGAGGGTATTTCTCTTACGAATCATATTTTATTTTGATTATATTTAATTCTATGAATTATCCTTAGCCGCTGTCAATGTTTTTTGAGCGTAACAATATTTTAATTTAGTAACCAAATGAGTCACATAAATGATTTAAGGACCAATTTCGAGTTCTACTTGAACTTTAGTGACCATTTGTGAAATTAACTCGACAAATTATACGCCCTTGTAACATCAAATATATCATCGTCCGATGCCGGGAAATGCCATAATTCCCTCATTTCTCCGCCGCCCTCCTCCCCGCTCCTCCGTCTTTCTCCGGCCCATTCTTCCCCTTCCTTTCGGATCACCGTAGGCTTCATAATTTGGCAAGAATCCATGGGAAATTCGTGAACAAGTCAGCCAAATCGATGTTAACCCCCCAAATTTCACAGTTTCTATAAATTCAGAAACGCCGGAAACATGTTTCCTGGCTGAAGAATTCTCTCGTTGATAATGATAATTTGAATTGTGAATTATAATTACTGATGAGGTCATCATCGATTTGGCCGGAGATTTCCACCGCCGCTCCCCCATCGACGTCCAATTCCCAGTCGATCCTTCCTCCTGCGGGACCCACTCCCCACACGAATTATAAGCAAAGGTTAATTTTTTAAGTCTAATTTTACCGAAATCTCGCTGCTTTCTGAATGCAAAGATCTGGAATCTGATTACTTTTGAGGGATTTCATCTTTTTCTTAGCTGAATTTTGGATCTTTTGTTTAGCTCAAGCGCAATTGAAGTTAAGTTCAACATATGATCCATGGCTTCAAATTGCTCGCTTAATGGTGCTTCAGGACTCGTTCCACATGTTACTTTTCTTGATCTTTGAGTCGTTAAAAAAAAAAAACCCCATGAAAAATGAGCGATAGGATATTATTTTTAAACGGATAATTGATAAATAACCTTCACATATGGCTTAAAACTAATGATTTTAATACCAATGTTAAATTTAACGGTGGCTTGTGGTACTTTGTAGGATGTTTACTGTATTTGGTTTTCTAAGGACATGATGATGCTGACTTTGTATGATCACATAATTGTGAAAATTCAAATTAATTGGTTTTAATAGCTGTATATGCGGATGGCCTTGATGATCGCAAATTTCAAATTTTAGTTTACTGGTTGTCGACATTTTACCTGAATGGCGTCAATGTTAAGTTTTCTAGCTTAGAGTTTCTTATAGTACTTGGCTGGATTTAGAGACATCACCATGTCACATATATTTTTCTTTAATCAATAACTAATTATGAATTAGGCATGTGTAGTCTGACTGTGTTTTCAGTTTAGTAGATGTGGTCTTTTGGGGATTTTTAGCTATTTCTGTTGTTGTATAATGTTTCTTGATAGAACAATTTAACAATCTTATACATTTGTAGCCTTTCCATGAACTGATAAGAAAATGGTGGTGTGGCTATTTTCAAATTTTGAAAGATGTTGCTGACATGCATTGCCCTTTCTCTTCTTTTGCTGAAGTGTAAGAAAATCTGAACAAATAGCCAGATGGTAGAGTGCCATAACTTGAACTACATTGCATTTATTAGGCTAATCTGCAGGTTGGACTTCAGTTCTTGGATGTGCAGACAAATGTAGACACTTATGCATGAACACGATTGCTGAATTCTTCACTTGTTTTATGCACTAATATATTAATAATCTGTATTATCCATTGAAGCGCAACAAAGTTTAGACAATTTGCATATTTTTTGGCATGAAATAGTTGCTGACTAAATATAATATGCTATGTGCCACTTGTAGTAATGTATTTCAACTGTTAGCTCGGAGGGAGGTATCTCCATGTGCAAAGCGATCTCCCAGAAGGTTCCGGGGTGACACTTCAAGATGTCATCTTGAATCCTCTGGATTAAAACGTGAAGCAGCTAAAGATGCAAGACAAGAACTCCTATCATGGTATCTGACATGTCTTCTGCACTATTTTGTAATAACTAAATGTTTCATATCCTTGCTACATATACAAGTGATTTCTTGGAATCTTTTATTCTAAATACTCCAGGGTAGAGGCACAATCATTGCTACATTTATCAGCCAAGTACTGTCCACTGTTACCTCCGCCCAGGTCAACCATCGCAGCAGCTTTTAGTCCTGACGGGAAAACACTTGCTTCTACCCAGTAATTATCCTACCTCCCTCTCCCTTTCTCTTTCTTTTTCTTGTGCATACACACTTTTTATTTTAAAATCATACTGAGGCCCTGTTTGAGCCCCATTTTTTTTGGGGAAAATAGGTTTTGGAATAGTTATTTTTTGGATAATGTGTGGTTAAAAAATAAGGAAAATTTTTGGGTTTTCGTGTAAAATTATTTTATGGGAGAATATGTGATTGAAAATGAGTTTTGGGAAAAATGGAGCTCAAACATTGGTCAAGTTTGTTCCAGTTAGATTTTTCAAAAAAATTATTACATTCTTATTTTTGCAGCGGAGACCATACTGTAAAAATAATCAACTGTCAAACTGGGAAATGCTTAAAGGTGTTGAATGGTCATCGGAGGACACCTTGGGTGGTAAGCTTTTCTTCTGAAACTTTTACATATTGCTTTCATCATTTTTTCTATGAATTACTATGAAATGTGATTTGGTAGCTCTTCTTTGGAGATCAATTTTACTCTTAACCCCATAGAGGTAAATAAATGGGAAGTTAGTGAAGAAGAAAAATAAGAAGGTAGATTCTATATGGATGAATTTGTATTATTTAATTCCACCAAGTGAATAAGTTCTTATAAAACTTCTTATTACTTCTGACTAATGATATAGAAATTTATCCAACCCTCTATTCTGTAGAATATGTACCTTAATGTTCTATTGAGAACATGTTACAAAGTGTTAGGCCTCTATTCTGCTTGTGATCTGCCTCTGACAATAGATTTTGCACGTATCAGATAATTTGATGGTTGCATTGTTTTGTTTAGCTTAAACATCATCAATTCATTTGATGTGTCATTGTTGCTTGATTTTCTACCATGGATATGGGCTTCTGCAGGTTAGATTCCATCCACTCCATCCTGAAGTTCTTGCAAGCGGAAGTTTAGACCACGAAGTTCGGTTGTGGGATGCAAACACTGCTGAGTGTATAGGATCTTGTGACTTCTGTAATGACATCTGAAATTCAGATATTCAAAAATAATTCATATCTATTTTAATGTTTAAAAGTTTGTTAATATGGCTATTGATTTTCCTTCTTGCAGACCGCCCTATAGCTTCTATTGCCTTCCATGCGGAAGGGGAAATTTTGGCTGTGGCTTCAGGCCACAAGGTTAGACATTTTGACATATCAGTGAAGAGTTTAGCTTTGCATGGTACACTGTCGTTGACAATTTAACATGTTGCAGCTCTTCATATGGCACTACAACAGAAGAGGGGAAGCTTCTTCTCCAGCAATTATACTTAAGACTCGCCGTTCACTCAGGGCTGTGCATTTCCACCCACATGCTGCGCCATTTCTTCTAACTGCTGAGGTATTCCTTTGCATGCTGTCAAGTTTATTTCTCTTGGTATGTCAATTTACAGTGTTGCTCTTCACAGGTCAATGATCTCGACTCATCGGACCCCTCAATGATGCTTGCAACTTCCCCTGGCTACTTGCGCTACCCTCCCCCTACAATATATTTGGCAGATGCTCACATGGATCATCGATCTAATTTAGGAAATGAGCTGCCCATTATGTCTATACCATTTTTGATTTGGCCTCCAATTGGCCGAGTTGATGCGAGATTACCTTCCCAGCATACTGGGGCAGTCATGAGCTCCAGTGTTCCGCAACAGAGGGTGGATTCCTCTTCCTCAGTGCGGCTTCTCACATATTCAACTCCTTCTGGACAATATGAACTATTATTGTCTCCGATTGAATCTAGTAGATCTCCTCTGCGAGAAGGGTCACAAACTAATTCTTTGCGCTCAAGTACAATACCAGCAAGTGGATCTGGTGATGGTGCTGCTTTTAACCGTGTCCCTCACGAGCAGAGCAATTCGCATTCGCAACCTTTCATGAGCCAAGTCCAGTCCGAGGTAGCCACATCATTAGCTGCAGCTGCAGCTGCTGAGTTACCTTGTACTGTGAAGCTTAGAATATGGTCTCATGGTATGGAAAATCCTTGCGCAGCTCTTGATACAGAAAAGTGCCGTTTAATTATTCCTCACGCTGTACTTTGTAGGTGAGTCAGTTTAAGCGAAACAGGCTGGAACATTTATTTCCTGAAGTAGTTTGTGTGTCTTGGTGATTTCTAAGTTTTAATTATGATATTATATATTTTTGCAGTGAAATGGGTGCCCACTTTTCACCATGTGGAAGATTTTTAGCCGTGTGTGTAGCATGTGTCCAGCCAAACACGGAAGCTGATTCAGGTTTTGAAGGCCAGGTTCTGCATGATGTTAGAGGGGCTTCAACATCTCCAACAAGACATCCCATTTCAGCCCATCAAGTTATGTATGAGCTAAGAGTATATTCTCTTGAGGAGGCAACGTAAGTCCAAAGGAACATAGTTCCTGCATCTTGCCCATTATATTCCATGTCGATCTTATTTTGATAATATATATCTCTTTAAATTGATGATGCTTTGATTATGTAGATTCGGTTCAGTTCTAGCATCACGGGCTATCAGAGCTGCTCATTGTTTGACTTCAATACAGGTTAGTTTTATTCCTAAGTAAATTGCAATTTTAGCTACCTGGAAAAAAATTGGAAAAAATTATGGGTGCTCATTTAATGAAATGTGCATTCATAAGAAACGAAATGAGGTTTCCATATTATCCAGTATCATGTTGTTGACGATAATAAAAATGCAATGCATATTTAACACGTTCCTGTTCAGATGGGCACAACAGTTATTCTATTTAGACGCCATTCCCTGTGTGAAGAATTGCTTTGCTGTAACTACAAATTTTCTTAACGTTTTTAGTGCAATCTTATTTTGCAGATATTTTTTGATTTTCATTTCTTTAAACTTCTAGCGGCATGCTCTATCCATTTTAATAATCTTATGGTCCCTCTACCACTGTTTTTGCAGTAGATGCTCTATTATAGTCATATATATCATCCTGCAAAAGATACAAGTGCTGGGAACTATCTGAAGTTGTAAACAATGTTGTTTTGGAACTATATCTCCTCCCCAGGAAGTCTTGTATTGATAACAAACTAGAAGTAATCTGATGGAAATCATAAACAAGAAAATACCAAATAGATTAGAGAGTCAGCGATGCTGATGCATGAAATTATAATGCTTCTAACTAGAGATACACGGTTATCTTGTAGATAGAACATATGGATATATTGTTTACCTTTTACAAACACATGCCCAAATATAACCCAATATTATATGCACAATAAGCTATTTTCTCTGAGATGAGAATGCATGTTATGAACTGGGAAGCGGTAGCACTATTTACCGTCAAATCAGCATCTAATGGGATATTCTGGCAACTATGCTTCATAACTTTTAAAGCTTCAAATAAGGGAAAATTTACGTAAGCAGAAGTTGTCAACAAATAAATCTTAATTAATTGTTTAGCCCATCCCTTAGTGGATAGGTGCCCTTATCTCTGTTCTTTGATTTTGGACTCCTATGTGGCTGGCTTGCTGTTGTGTTTTTTATTCCTCTCTTTGAGAAGAGAATTTCATCTGGATGTGGTCATCAATTTTTTTTTGTCACGAAGCCATCTAATTAGACCTTCTTTTAACTATGCTTTTGTAACCTCAAAAAGCTTGAACAAGGAAAATCTTTCTTCCCACAGAAGTTGTCAAAAACTAAAACTTAGTAGCGTATTGTTTAGGCCATTGCTTAGTGGATAAGAACCCTTATCTTTATTCTTTCTTCTGCTTTATTGGATACATCCCTGTTTTATTATCAGTGACATGTACTTGTAGAGGCCTGGGAGATTGCTGAAATGATGATAAGAGGAATATTGTTTGGAGATGGCAAGATAACATTCTTGCTGGAGTGTTCCTATTAGCCGATAATTTAGTCAATTTATACCCTATATATTTGCGTGACAATGTTTATTTCCATTGCGTGCATGTTGCATGCACAATTGATGCTTAGTCTAATATTAAAAACCTAAATCTATTGAGTAGGAAGATGATGTTAGATTTAGTGATTCGGAACTTTGAATTTGTATTATTGAGCATTTGTGCGTCATTTGCAATTGCAGTTCTCTCCTACATCAGAGCATTTGTTACTTGCGTATGGGCGGCGCCATATTTCACTTCTTAAAAGTGTGGTGATTGATGGAGATACAACGGTTCCAATATACACAATTCTGGAGGTGAGATATTGATTTTAGAACGGTCTAGTGAACCTTTCTTGCTTCATGTCGTGTGATTCACTTGGATTCTAAATTTAATCACTGAGAAAAGATCCTTCATTTGGTTGCTTTTTCTATTATAGCAGATTGCTGAAATAGAAAAATCTTGTTAAACACAGATTTTAACAATAATTAGGACAATAGGACTAGTCTACCAGCCTAACATCAGTAAGGTCCTTTTCCTTTTAACAAATGTGGTATTTGACATGAGATGCGGACACAATGTTGCAGTGTTATGCATTTTTTGAAATCTATATTTCCAAAAATAGCATCCAAGAAAGTGCATGTAACATGTACTAAAAGTCTAAAAGAACAACTTCGAAGAACGATAAAGTCAGACCTACATCAGGGTAACTACTTTAATTGCCAAGTGATTGCCTGATTAGCTGCAAAAATCATGTGATCTTTGAAAGGAAAAGATATGTTAGTGCTTGTGCCATTTTATTGTCATTATTACGTGATTTCTTAGGAGATTCTGGTCGCAAGAATATTTTCACTAGGCTTCTCACCTTCAAGCAATGTTCTAAAAAGTGAGGCCTAAGCCAGCTAGGCGTGAGGAAGAGCCTTGCACATGGGGAAGGCGTGGAAAAGGCGGTCAACACTAGTATTGACCCCAGCTAAAGCGGGCCTATGCGCACCCCTTTTTTAATTTTGGTTCAATTTTTTATTTTTTAAAGGTTTACTAATTAAAGAACTGAATAGTTATTTATGGTCTTAGAATAACTAAGTTATTTTTAAAATACAGAAACATCACTCCTAGGTTCGTAATCATAAGGCTTGAGGTTTGACTCGGCCGCCTTGCCACGCCTCGCGTCTTTTGTAACCTTGGCTTCAAGATCTCTTTAAAAAACTTTATTTTGCATTTTTTGAAATCCTTGTGTGTGTGTGGAGGTATTATTAAGTGCACATAGAACTAGCATACATCGCATAACTATTTTCTGGTGCTATTGTGACCTATGCCCATTAGTCACTACCCCTCTCAGAATCTCCTTTTGCCACACAGATCTACAAAGTTTCTAATATGGAACTAGTAAGAGTTCTACCCAGTGCGGAGGATGAGGTCAATGTAGCTAGTTTCCATCCTTCAGTTGGTGGTGGCCTCGTATATGGAACTAAGGTAAACAACGAAACTATCTTTAATTTTTTTTCAAAAAAATCAGTCAGATCTTGTACTCAAGTTTTTCCTCTGGTGATGGTTCTTATCTTAATATTGTAGGAAGGAAAGCTGAGAATTCTTCAGCATGATAATTCTCACAGCTTGAATCAAGATAGATCCTATTTTCCTGATGAGAACATGTATGAGGTACAGAAGCTTTACATATACTGTTCATTCACTCCCTGTCTTCTATACGAGCTATATTTAACGAACATGGCTATGAGGAAATTACTTTGATGATGAATTACCTGAAATCTTTTTAATTGTGCAAGGTTCATGAATATGTCGACTGAGTAGGCCTTTGATCCATGCAATGGATTTGCACAGTTTGCCAATATATATTGTGCCCCTGTTTGGTGGGGATTAAATTTAGACTTTTAGTAGATTTTGATAAAAGTTGATGAAATGTGTGGTTGAAAAGTTGTGGTTCACATGAAATATGTGATTAAAATTAATTGTTGACTTTTACTACTAAAATCTAAATTTTAATCCCTAACAAACAGTGTATATATAAAGGCATGATAATTGTAGGCAGCTAATCAATAACTCTTCCCTTGGTTGAAGGACCTTATTCTTTATATGCATTTTAACCGACTTCCTGTATACTCCTTGTCTTCCCTCTTGGTTCTCACCGTATGCTTAGGGAGAGAGGGATGGAGGAAGGGAAGCTTCATCAGTTTACGTCATTGATGAGCCTAAATGGATCTCATCCTACAAAAGAGCAGTGAGATTGGGTCGAGAGATCACTTCCTAGTTCCTTGTATCTTGTGACGGAGGAAGGCCACTAATTCGTTCAACTATTATTTCCCTTCTACGAAAAGCAATGCTGGATGTGGTTGCTGGAGATCTTTTATGTTATGCAATAAGCTTCTCTGGTTTTATTTTTGATTCCATCTGATGGAAAACTATGGGAAATTGATACTGCTCCGTTGATCAATGTGTACATCTGAGAGTAATTCAGAGGAACAATGTTTTGAGAACTTCTTGTTTCGTAATCTGCTTGAGAGTGGGTGCATGACAATAAACATACGTGGGAACCCTTAGCTACCCTTGTAGATGTTGTGCACTTGCATCAACGTCCTATAGTTGTTAGTTAATCTGGATACTGTGTTTATCCCCTTACCGCAGACTTGTTTTGGCATACACCGTACAGGACTTGAAGCTAGTTTATATATATTATAAATGCATGATCTAGTCACTGATTGACTGTTTTTTATTACGATTGCTGTTATTTTATATTGTATGATTGCTTACAAGCAGTTGGTTCACTTATTGAAGGTTCCTTCATATGCATTAGAAGGCTGATTACTGTTGATCAAGGGCAATGTATGAAGCGTATCACCACTTGTCTATGGTTAGTATCCAAGCTTTCGTTGAATATTTAAATGTGGACTAATCTATGTCCTAACTTTTCTAAGGTTTCTTTTCTGTTTGAAGGTCATCTATCCATGTGATTATATCATTTGGAAATGTTATAAGGAATTTATGCATTGATTATATAGACATTCTTAATTTGCCAAATCTAGAGTGGTGTTACCAGCTGCCTTATTTTGACAGAAAAGCCTCTTCACATGCATGCCTCTCTTTGTTTATGTATTTTCTCTTTTACACGAATGTAAAATTTATGTTACTGAGGAGTTTCATATTTCAATAACGAGGGAATATCCAAGTGAAGCTGATAATTGAAATGATCTAAAAGTAATTTCATTCTTTTGGCTACATGTAATGGATCCCTAGATGACGTTCATTGGGCTATGGCAATGGATCCGTGCAATTTACTTCATCCATCTTATCTCCTCTGCATCTATGAAGTTCGTCTTTGCTGTTGGGAGTGTTTTTAGAGATGAGAGCTTCTGCATTAGGTGTTAGACATGACTTGGATGTTTGGGCTATATCAGAATCAACAAAGTTGGGGATAGATGAAAAATAGATAAAATATGGTTGAGGGGAGAAAATCGCAAATTATTGGATTTAGTGAAGCATGTTGATTATGGTGTTCACACACATTATACTGCTTAGATCTCAGCAGAATAATCTCATGTGCGACGTGCAACCTGGTCGCAAGCCTAGCTGCATCATTGCATTTGTTTAATGATACCTGGTGTACTGTCACATAGCTAGTTTGCACGTCCGCTCAGTGATTGAGTTAACTGAATACCCTAGGTCTTTGGTGATTTGTCTTGTACTACTTGGATACAAAGACTTGTTTACTGCTCTGTATCCGAGTGTCATCTGGTATTTCTTTTATGAAAGATAGGAAAGATTGAAAGCCTTGTTAGTGTTGATTGTGGCCTTCTTATATTTAATGAATACGGCTGATTTAGATGAAGCACTTGGTTCTTAGGTGGCACGGGCAATTGGCTTTGTGAACAGTGATGAGATTGATGGGTTAATTCGACCATAACTCGCTTGTTCCAATATTTATTCAAATACTTTCTGGACACCGAAGCCTTGTGCATGTAATTATGTGCAAATACCTAAAAGTAATATCTGTTTACAAATACAATTTAATGTCTGAGCCAAACACTCCAAGTTCACGTGTCCTTGAGCATGTGGAATTGTGGATGACGAGAATTAAGGATTCATTCCGTGTAAAGGCAAAGATAATTTTATCTTAGGAAAGAGAGAGATTCATCTGGTACTCATGTAGTTACGTAACTTTACATGATGATATAGACTTCGTTCTAAAAAGAGTGAAGATTCATCTAGAGTACAAGTTTCTGACTTTCCATGATAGTGTACTCTTATTGCATTTCAATGGTTTCATTTGTCTAGTTGAAAATCACTTTACTGTAAGGCATTTTACCCACGAGTTTGATAATACGACGTCTTTGATTTTTTTTTCCAGGATGTGGTGTTGCAAATCATTCGAGAGAATGTTTCTATGAAGTTGAATTTACGAACCAAAAAGTGTCCAATGCTAGAGAAAAGGCTCCAGCATGTGGAAAGTTTAGCATCAAACTGTTTATATCTCTCTGTGGGTCTTGTACAGAACATCTACTCTTCTATTTTCAGGTGGATCAAATTTCTGTGTTTCTGACTAACCGTGGAGTTGATAATTGAGCGAAATGCTTCAAGCCCTGTTTATTTTGTTATGAATATAGGAACTAATGTTTCTGGCCTACTCTTTTCATATATGGCTGGCCTTGTTGTACATTTGCATTGCATACTCTGGAGGAAATGAGAAGTGTGTTATATTTTGAATTTTATGTTCAATGTTGGGTTTGTAACATGCTTGGACATAGGGCTGGACAAAACTTTCGAACCGGACCGAACCCGAACCCAACTAAATCGAATTGAGCGGTTTTTCGTAAGTTAAATATTCGAACGGGTATTTGAATTAAGAACCAATGAGTTGGGTATAATCGAATCTAAATAATTTTTTTAATTTATATATTGAATTAATTAAATTATTTTATTTTTCCGAAACAAATTAGCAAATTAACTAATTTAGTGATTAATCTCCAACTCCTAAGCTAGGTCAATGCCTAGCTAGTTCAACCCAACTCAATCCTATTTCTAAATTCAATTTTTTGTTTTAAGTTTTTGGTCCAATTATTAACTTTATTGTTAGCTCAAGATATATATATTTTTTAGTTTTTGTTCTTCCCTTTTCAATTTTATACTTTTATTTGGTAAACACATGTCCACTAATCCCAAATCATTTGATAAATTGAAAACCTAAATCTACATGCTCAAATCGAAGTCGCTGATTGTCGAGTCCGACTTTCCTTCTCCAACGGCTCATCGAAGCTACAAATGAATATGTCATTAGTTGCATATATGTAGTATTGCTCTAAATAATAAAAAAAAATTGAGTATGACACAGAACCGAATGGAACCGAACCCGAACGGTTCCATAATTATATTTGGATCGGACGATTTCATTTATTAAATACCCAAAAATTTTGGTTTGACTTGGTTCTCTTCAGAACCGAACCGGACCATGGCCAACCTTACTTAAACCCTACCTTTAAATTATTGACAACTATTTTTCTCTTACACAATTATTATTGTTAAATAATAATAATATTAATAATTGTTAATTGTTAACCTCGAAAGATGGTTGCGACACGTGACCAATAGAATAAGACTACGTAAGCTCCTTGCGCACGGTAATACACCGTTAGTTACTCGTGATCTTTTTCGGTGGGGGTAGAAGTGGTCGAAAGCATTCCGACGGTCAAGTTAGTGATTTTGTAAATCGAAAGAGGCGTCCGACGGTGAAGTGGTCATCAGAACGTGACCGAGAATGTCTATAAATATGTGCTCTTTGAGTTAAAAAATTCAAGATTAGAAATCAGAGTCAACTCATTTCTTACCTTAATGTGGAAGTATTTATAAGTATTTATACTAAGAGAGAGAGAAAAGAGAGCCGTTGGATGTAGGGACACATGGCTTCGTATCCTAGGCAAATCATCCTTTCATAGGTGTCAATCTATCAATTCATAGGTTGGCGGGTACAAATGTTCCTTGACTAGCGGTATGAGTTGATCGTTTGGAGTCCGTCATACGTCCCAACAATCAGGCTCAGGATTTGATTTTGGGGAGATTTCCTCATAAAAGATCTTGGTAGGCATGGAGAAGTGAATATGGGGTGGTGAATGCCGAGTGCGGACCTTTGCATCGGTCCTATATGCAGGATGAGTTCAGATATTCTACAAAGTGAGCAGTAGCATTTTAATTCGGGGTATTGAATTCGGTTTTAGTCTAACACAAATTCAGTTCGTCCGCCATGTTACAACACATAATCAGTTCGTGCAACATGTGGCGGATGAACTGGATGGACGAGGTGGAGGGCCTCTGATGCTCGCAACAACAATAATATCATCATCTAACATAAATGGATAAAGATACTTGACCCCTGACCATCTCGTTCCCTGATGGCCGAGGCCACGTGTAGCATGGTTGAACAGAAATCAATCCTAAATGCTATAAGAAATATGTAACAGAAAAGTAAAACAACGCACGTATCTTAAATGCCAGATACACTAAAAGCTTCAAATTTCTACTTTCATGAATAGGATTCTCTTTTGCCACTTCATTTGGATTTGAATAATGTTATTCATAGTTAGCAATTACACTAGTCATTCTATGTGGTAGTTATTTAATGCATTAATTCCTGTAATTTTGTTGTCTTAAATAACAAACTAATATCTTAAATAACAAGTTACCAAAAAGGATGACCTATGAGTCGTCGACTACAACTATGAATAACATTATTCTCTGGGTTTGATTCATTGCTAGTCATACAACATACCAAAACAATGTTTCCACTTTAACAAATCCTAGCCAACAACAAAAACTCATAAAAATTCTAGTCACACGAGGCCGGCCATTAAGCAAGCAAGCAATCTACAGCCCCCAGTTACCCACCCCGTCAAAAATCACTAAAATATGGGGAATATACTAACATAATCAAAAGAATTGGTTGAAGAGATGACTAAGTTTCCATAACAATACCGAAGAGACAATGCATATTAGCAGTTACATCATGATTTCCAAAACAAAACAACAAATGGAACTCGATAAATCAATGGTATGTAGCTTGGTGAGATTGATAATGGGAATACATGAGTGGGAATCAGCTAGACAACAAAAACCCGTGTCAATGATATAATGCAAGAATTAAGCTAGATGTACATCCTTGGTTGATCTCCAAAGTGGAAGAAATTTGGGCAATGGTGGGATGGATGTGTGTAATATCAATGGTGTAGATTGCTACCACATGAAAGAATGTCAAACTTGTTGTCAACCATGATGTATATGTTGGACGATCGATAATGCAAATCTTATGAATTCAAAAAGAAGTTCATTTTCATTTTGCAATGTCATTTAGATGCTACATCAATTCATCAAATCCTAAGCTAAGATTCAGCGGCTAACACACATCTGTGCTCATAAATGATTTACTCATAAGCAGTGGCGAACCCAACACCCTGCCGGAGGGGAGGGAGGGGGGAGCAGTCGCTCGTGCTGGGCTCCGCTAGAAACGTTTCGGGAAGAAGATGGCCACCGGCGTGGCGCGGTGCCGGTTTACTGGTTCTGCCGTTCTGCCTTTTGGTTCATCTTCTAACTTTCTCAATTCTTTTTTTTTTTTTTTTTTAATTGGGCCATCTGAAGATGGG
>CAIGRH010208134.1:0-15101 GCA_903798295.1 Fraxinus nigra | reverse complement strand
TTTTTTTTTTTTTTTTCACATAGGAAAAACTAAATTATGATCCTCAACCTTTCTCGTGGTTTGGTTATAAGCGATTTAACATTTAGAAGTGAAATTTTAGATTCTCAAGGTATTTAGATATGTGAATTAGGGCCCCACATGACTATAAATGTCAATTTGAACGTGTGTTAAAATCATAAGCAATTTTCAATAAAAATTGGAAAGAAGTTAAATAATTAGGAGATTTTGCCCTTCAACTTCATTATACGAGAAACTTGCTTGTGATTTTAATGTTCATATTGACTATTTTAAGGATGTAGAAATCCTGATTGATAATTCACATATTTAAATAGGCTGAGGACTCGAAATTTTTGTTTTAAAAGTTAGGTCCCGTTATCACGCAACGTAAAGGGTTTGGGGGCCCGACCCTAATTTCTCTAGAACATAAGATAAAACGAACCATGATTCGGCAGGAAAAGGACGAAAAAACGCGGTGATTCTCGTTACTCTCACGCTCACAGTGACTTTGATGAATCGCTACCTGGAGATTTCATGAACCAAGAAACATGTGTATAGCGGTGTTCATTTGGGATTCTCACCCACTCTATCCGTTCCTTCTATTGCTCAACAGAGACGAATATCACTCCCGGTAAGTACATACGATTTTAGTTCTCATTTCATGAAATTGGTAGAAACTTAATTCAGATTTGCCCTAAATATGGCTAGAAATTGAAAAATTCGAATTAATTTGAGCTATCGATGTTTAAATATTTATTCTTTCCCGTGTGTATATATCATTCATAGGCCGACTTCGCCACTGGGATGGTGGGAAGATGGTGAAATACTTGGGGGAAGAGATGGGGAAGCCGGTGGGACCTGGCTGGGTTGCACGAGGAACGGAAGGCTTGCATTCGTTACGAATGTGAGGGAAATCAAACCAAATTTCCAGGGCAAGAGCAGAGGAGACCTCTCTGTTCGGTTCTTAAAGGTCATTTTTACTTTTCCCCCTTCCTGTGGCATGATTTTTTAGTTGCAAATTTTGGTCACGAATGCTTTAACATGGAACACGAGTAGTTGCATTCATGATTTTATATTGTCCCAGTGCCTGTTTTGCTGTTTTTCTTTTCTTTTGGTCAAATCTTTAATTGCAAGATGAAAGTTTAATTTTGAATAAATGTTGTGTTGATCATATTATAGAGCAAAAATAGTCCTAAAGAATTTGCGGATGAACTTAAGGGAGAAGCAGACCAGTACCATGGGTTCAACTTGATAGTAGCTGATCTTTGCTCTATGACCATGTTGTATATAACCAACAGAATAAAGGACATTGGCCTATCAGTAATAGAAGTTTCTCCTGGTATTCATGTTTTATCAAATGCAACGTTAGACACTCCATGGCCCAAGGTGAGGATATCCATTGTGCTAACACTGATGGTATTTCATTTACATTTGATACTGTGAATGCTGGATGAGGAGCTTCATTTTTTACATTATTTATATGTAATGAGCTGTATATTTCCTATGTGATGAACGGTGGAGGTTCTCACCCTACTTTTGGCAGAATGGAATTTGGCCATAGAATTGTATTAGAAATGGTTCAAATGATTTATGCACACTTCTATTATGAGGTCCCATTTTCTGTTCTGCCAAATGCAGCCTCTGTTTTTCCTTTTGTACTCCTTATTTCTCTGAATTTTCAAATTCTATTGGATGACATGGCTACAGTTCCTCATAAGAGTGAGATATGGTGTTGAAGAGCCCACTGGATGTTGCACTTCAGAAAATGTAACACATCGACCTCGTTTACTATTCATGGATGAAATTAGTTTAGACTAAAGATGGGTTTTGGTTGCTTACCAATTCATTATGGAAGATTTGAAAGCAGTTTGCCTTTTATCTAGTTGCAATTTTGGAGCCTTTCTCTTCCATGGAATTGTGATAGTAATGAATATTGGATTAATCAATGATATAAATAATCATCAGCTGTCATAGGGAAGACAAATAATCTATTAAGCAAGTATAGTCCATAAAGACTGAGTTTGAGAGGCCAGCTACCATGCAAGGGTTGAAATTGTACCTCAGGTAAATGCACTGCTCAAAGTGAGGGGTGTGCATATTCTTCTGCTGTTTGGTTTCAGTTACCTTTCAAAAGTTTGCAATGTCAGCCAATTACTGCAGAATGGAGGACTTGAATTTTCTGCTTACACATTTTTCAATATTTCAAGTTTCCTCTGCAACCTATTTCCCTTCTCCTCTCCTTGTAATTGTGCTTTGGATTTATTTTGGTTCAGGGAATTGGGCTTGGGGTGGGGTTATCTGGGCTGCAGTGCTCATTTACAGACAAAGTACAGTAACATGGGTTGAATTATATCATTCCATCATGCAGATAAGGCATATCTCCAATCACCAGCAGTGACATCTTTCTGATTGCACTGAATTCTTGTCTAGCAGGCTCAAAGGTTGAGGCATAGTTTCAAGGATATGTTGGATAAATATGGTGAAGCTGAAATTTCTATTGAAGAGATGACTGCAAATCTAATGAGGGACACTACCAAGGATGACGAAAGCAAGCTGCCTCACATTTATCCTCCTGAATTTGAATGTCAGTTGAGTTCCATATTTGTTGAGGCAGACACATCTTTGGTAATCTGAATTTATCATTCCATCTATATCTTGTTGGGGGCTTTACTGCATACATTAATATTCTCCTTCTCCTAGAAACATAACTATGTTTTTATTCCAAATGTTTAGGGACGTTATGGCACAAGGAGCACGTCTGCGGTAGTCTTGAAAACAAGTGGGGATGTGAGCTTTTATGAAACACATATTGAGAAAGATTTGTGGAAGGAGCGGAAAATTTGCTACCATATGGAGAAAGAGAAAGCTACACGTTAACTTTTTCAACCTGTAAGTTAATCTACTCAGGTTGCCCAAATAAATTTGTTACATAGTGAATAGAAATAAAAAGTTTGCGCAACATTCATGACGCGATTATATGACATGAATTGGGGATATCTTATTAAGGCTCACAAGAGGGTTCTCACTTTCTTTTGCACATACCCAAATCCAAAGTTTATCCACAATCCTGTCTTTTTGTCAAAACTGGAAGAAGCAGTACTTGAAGGAATGTTGAATTTTACCTTTTTGGGCACTATCTGTATGATTCGGACCTTTTGGCCTAGGGATCCTGCTGCATCTTGTCACATGCATGCACTTATTGAGCTTTTTTACGGTCAACTACTTTGGATTAAAACAAAAAAGGAATTTCAAGAGGCATCGTACACTATAAGACTTCCCAATTGCCTTATAAATGTAAAGTTGTTTGTTTCAGTCAAATGGGCTGTCGCATTAATTGTATCCTTGCCCTTCAGGTCAATTCCTGCTGATTTCCTTTTTTTCCCCTCTATAATGATAAATCTATTTGCATTTATTTAATTTCTTGTAAACCTTCCATTTTTGTTGCATTTCCTTTTTAGAAATGGTCACTTTGATTGCATTATATTCTCTGAAGATATGACGGGGAGAATGTGGAAATTAATATGATGCATTAATCAAAATATAAGAAACCATTTAGTCTAGAAAGAATCGTTCTTCGGGTTACTTTAACAGCAAGGTCTTTTTTTTGCTGGAAAATTGCCCCGAAGGGCTATCTATAAGATAACATTCCTAGAAGTTCCAGTCCAGATGAATGGAGCCTCCTGGAATGTAGGTAGCCTCTCCTATCATTTAGGGTGAAAATTTTCTGCTCACAAGCAGTTGGTCTGGTGTTATGAAGAAAACTTTAACTGTTTATAAAGGAAATAAGTAGATTGTTTATCATCAGAATCTATAACCACCCAAGTAGTCTTCTGTCCAAACTTTCAGCTTTCTAGACTGCTCATTTTAAATTTGGATTAGAAAAATTTCATTTATCAATTTTCATCGTTTAGGTGCACCTGCAATAAATCTCGTGTCTTAAATGAAATGTAAGTGTACACGATTGGTTCATTTATAGTCTAGACTTAATTCAAAATTGACAATGACAATGTTTTGTAAATGATTGGATTGCTACGTTGTATCACCACCCTCACAGAAAAAAAGAAGCTAAAATATTGTATCATGTCATGTACAGTGTTGTGTAGGTTGGGATGTCAAACAAGGTGGGAATCTTTTTCAGCAATGTGGCTCTCGTATTACAGAAAATGAAACACACGGTGGCAGATTTTTTGGCAAATGAGGGGCAGCAATGGAGCATCTTCAAGTACTCATCCCAGGGGAATTTCTAGGCTAACTTGCTGGTCTTTTGGGAGTGGATGGTGTACAGGTCTCTTATGTTAGCTACAAAAGTTATAGTTTATATTTTTGCAATCAGTATGTGTCATGGACTCGGTTTAGTACTCTAGCTTGTTCTATGTTAAGTCCCGTGTTTCAGAGTCTCTTGTAAGTTATGAGGTAAGGCACTACGTTCCCTTCTGTTTCTTGGTTATTTTAATAGACGCTGTAGACGGTTGCCAAACCTCAATGAGATTTAGGTGGAGGTCAAGAAGTCTCCTAAGCCTTTATGGTGTTTTAACTTTACAAAACTAATTTTCGCTCTCTTCTATTATGATCGACACAGACTTTCACAAAATAGGCCAACAAGTGAAGTCCTAAATTGGGTGAAATTGGTTTTGGGAGGCTAAAATAGGCGAAACTCGACTTGAGGTTTAGGCTGCCGGAATAAAGATATGAACGCCTAGCTCTGTGGTTAAATATATAAGAAAGAAGCTACCTCTGTGTCTGTTAACGTCATTTTCAAGGCCAGAACCTCGGCAGAAGTTTTCGTACCAAAACCTGGTTCGGGATTTTAAATTAGGTAGCTTCTGGTAATGAATAAAATTTGATATATTGTTTGGATTCCAACTTTCTGCTATCGATTTTCAATACTGATTACTTTGAATCGGTGAGTTTGTTCATGAAATCAATTCTCGGTATTCATGCGCAGACAGTTGAATCTTGATTGTCAATTTCCAATATTCTACCTGAATCAAGGGGTTTTGAATTGGTGTTCTTGGTTTGTTACGCTTTCGTCACTACATCAGTTGATAACATAATACAACTACATTCTTAATATAGACGGGTTGTTAGAAGTGTAATTGATGTTGCGGCATCTAAAATGCCTTTTGTTACTAGAAAAGTGCAAGATATTCTAGGACATACTGTGCAGCAATCCGACCCATAAGTCCTAGTAATTACGAACCATGTCTAATCAATCAAGAGGAAATTACATAAAGCCAGAATTTTAAAGTTTCAATTTCAAAAATCAGATTAAAGGTTTCACTTTTCAAAAAGTAGATATTTTATTTTAAATATTAGATATTAATTGTACAATTTTCATTCAAAACTCTAATCAATTTCATTTTAATTTTTCTCTTCCTTCTCTCGTTTCATCGTCACTCTCCTCCTCTCTCCTCCCTCCGCCGGCAGCCCAACCTCCACGAGACGAAGGGGTCGGAGCTGCCGATTTTTGGTCTAGGCCAACGTCCATGAATTAGCCGCCACCCCATCGGTGGCTCTGGCTTCCGGTTCGTGGCTGACCTGGAACCTTGTCGAACATCACCGCCACCTAATTGGCATTGGATGTCCTTTGTTGAGTGATTTCAGATGCAATATTTCGGTGCCGGAGCCTCACCTGGCAAGCCGATTCTTATCTAACTGGTTTTCAATTCGAGGCGGGAATCCTTCTCCAGGGCTCCATTTGTGTTCTCATTTGGATTGCAGGCGACTGGAGACCCGACGACATGAATTTCAACGTAGATCTTTGCTCACTGAGGGATTGACTGTGAACTATTGTAGATCTGTGGAGCAGTGGACTATTGCTCACGGAGGGGTCGACTGCGCCATTGATTTGAGGGGTCGGAGCTGCAGATCTCTAGTCTACGATTGTGGTGTTGTGGGAACGGTTATGGTGATGTGCATTGTGGATGCGATGCCGTGTACGGTGTTGTGGTTGGGTGCAGTGCTGTGTGCAGTGATTGTGTGCGTTGGTGGTGCAGTGATATGTGCTGTAGGTGCAGTGTGCTATTTGCAGTAGTGTGGCGTGGTGGTGGCTTTGGCGGTGTGCATTGGTGCTAATTGGTTTCCGTGAGGTGGTTGTTTTTTTATGTAATGTGTTGATTTGTTTGAGATAGTGTTACTGTCGGTGGTGGTTATGGGGCGATGATGGCAGTGGTGGTCACAATTATTGGTTGTGGTCACAGATTATATGGTCGTTTGTGACCATTAAATTGATTAATATGTGACCGATAAATAATATTCGACCAATAAAAAAATAAAATGCGACCAAAAAATAATGTGTGACCTAAAGAATTGTTAATTTGTGATCGGTGAATGATTTGTGACTGATGAATAAGTTGTGACGTATAAATTTTTTTATTTGCGACCGATAAACAAATTGTGACTTATAAAATCTCTGAATTGTCATGGTAAAATAACTTGTGATCTATCAAATTTTTTATTTGTGACCTTATAATTTGATACTTATAAAATATTTGATTTGTGACTGATGAACAAATTGCAAAATAATTTTTTTTTAATTGTGGCTCTAAAATAATTTGTGCCGTTTCAATTTTTTATTTGTGATCGATGAACAAATTGTGACCTATAAAATTTTTGAATTATGATCATAAAATAATTTGTGACATAAAAATTGTGATTTGTGATCAATTAATAATTTTGACCAATTATATGGAATTTGCAACCAAATTATATATAATTGTGACCTTAATATATTTAATTAATTTATTTATAATTTTTTTTATAAAAAACTGAAATTTTAAATTTTAAACCTTAAAAAATTTGAAATTTGAAATTTTAAACCTCATCTCTTAAATTTGAAATGTGTGAAACTTGATCTCTTAGGCCATGTTCTCTTTGCCATTTTCAAATCGTTTTCTGTTTTCGATTTTGCAAAATAGTGAAAACGTGTTCTCTTTCCTATTTTCAAAAACATGTTTTTGAAAACAAAAAAAAAAAAAATTGTACTGAAAACACAAAATGAGGTTTTCAACGTTTTGGACGTTTTCTGTGAAAAATGTCCCAAAATTGGAAAACACGAGAAACACTCCAAAAAGACCCCAAAATTGGAAAACACGGTAACGTTCAAAACCATCTCTTCCAGTCTTCCTCATCTCCTATTCCTCATCTCTTCTTCCAATCCCATCTCTTCCATCTCTCTTCTCGACGCCAACGACCCGCTCAAACACTGCAACCGGCAACGAAGGAGATGCGCCAGTGGAACCCTAGTATTCCTGAGCCGCCTTTACAATTTCAAGGAAGAATTTCAATATTAACATAATAGCATTTCAAGTTTTGCTCTCCGTTGTATTTATTGACAACTTATACTCCAGTAAGTGCTTCTCAGCGTCGCTTATTAACATCATGGATATTTATGCGGAACGTATTTGATTTTGAATTGATTACAATAATTTTTTACATTATGATGTAAAATGCTGGGTGACTGACTTTTTGATGAATTTTGAATTCGGAGATTGAATTATTAGTGTATTTGGAAATTCGCTCCTCGTGATAGACGAGATGGAAACAAAAAAATTGGTATTCTGAAGATATTGAATTATTTGTACTCGTTCTTACTAGCTTGTGAAGAATGAAAGCCTCAATAGTGAATTAAATGGGTTATTAATAAACATTTGAAATTCTTGAGCACATATTTAATCTCCTTTGCACATGTTTTGAAGGATGATTGTTCGCTAGGGTTTGTGATTACTAAATCCTGCATTAGGTTCTTGATTGAATTTCCAAAGCAACTTGAAGGTTTCTGTAGGTGTCTTCAGCTGACTTGGTTAGTATGATTTGCTGTAATCTGCAATGGGTGAGGAGAGCCTACGGCTTGCTTGGCTTTCTTTTGGTTTGGCCCTGGTTCTGAATGGAGAGGACAAAAGTGAAGGTTGTGGGAACTCCCACCTTGTATCATATTGTGATAATTTTGGTGGTCAGTCTGTGGAGTGAAATCTTGAGCACGTATTTAATCTCCCTTGCAAAACTATTAGTCTGTTGGCACGCCCAGTTGACTTAAGCATTAGAGGGGCAACGAGGCCACACCTCGACGCCTTTGTTTCAGGTACCGAAAGATATCGTTCGTGCTCGTTCTCAGTTGTTAAGCTCGAGAAATCAGCATGTGCGATTTTTGGTAGCATCATTGGCGCCGTCTGTGGGAAGCGCTGCCAAAAGTTATGGTAAATACACGTTCAGGTCTTCCTCTTGCAAGCTCGTCCGCTCCAAACCAACCACCCATTTTCGATCCTCAAGTTCATCAGGAAAAATCACCAGGGATGCCAGATCCTCCACCAACAATGGTTACCGATGTGGCATTCGAAGAGCTCAGTCAGTAGGTTGCAACGCTGACTTATCACCCAGAGAAACATTCCTCAGCTTCCAGTACCGGAGACAACGCCGACCCAACTGGAAGGCTTCATGAATGATGCTCGAGCTCAGGCTACCCGTGATGCCCATGACAATCATGGATCCGGGGCCTCAAGCATACCTCCAGCAGCCTCGACCTCGAGATTGGTGACCATGGACTTGGGTGAGCTCGCGCGAATCATACAGGATGGGATTGCAGCACGACTACAACAAAATACTAAGGGAGTGACGGGGTTCACCCCTAACACTCTGTTCACGCTGAAAGTTCTTTCACATTCCCTCCCGGACAGGTTTAAGTCTCCCCACATAAAGGAATACGATGGGACCATCGATCCCATCAACCATCTAAATGTCTACACAAACTTCATGAACCTACAGGTTGCACCAGATCAAGTATTGTGCAAGGCATTTCCTCAAACATTGACTAATGCTGCTAAGGATTGGAGCCTAGCTCTATATCGTCATTCTCTGACCTTGCTGATAAGTTCTCCGCCTTCTTCGCAAGTAATAAGCGCATTTGGAAGACGGCAGCTGCCCTTATGTAGCTCCGCCAATGAGACCCTACGCAACTTCATGACGAGGTTCAACAAGGAAAGGCTGCAAATACCCGACCTTCACATCACGACGACTGTTTCGGCTTTCACATATGCAGTGAAGTGTGTGGCCTTCAAGATGTCTTTGTCCAAGACACCCCCGAAGTCTGTGACTGAGCTTCTTACCCGAAGAGAAAAGTTCATTAACATGGAGGAGGCTATAAAGGCTAGCTCGAGCTCTGAAAAGTCCTAACTTAAGAGGTCGTACGAGCCGAACTTGTGGTAGGATCATGCTCACGGAAAGCAAAAGCATGAAGGTCTGCCTAGGACGTTTACCCTTCTGAACACTTCTAAGTCCAACATATTGATGGAGATCAAGGACATGAAGGAGCTTAAATGGCCTCCAAGGTTGCGATCTCCCTCGGAGACAAGAGCAAATATTATGACTTCCACAGGGATCATGGGCATACGACTGAAGAGTGCATAATATTGCAGCGGGAAATTGAGGCACTCAGTAGAAGAGGATTCTTGAAGACGTATATTGAACATGATAAACGTTCAAGGAATGATCATGACAAAGGAAAGACTTCAGGCTCAGGAGGAGGTAATAAACACACGGCTAGTACAATCAATATCATAGCTTGAAGCATATGTCCGGAAGACCATTGCCATGGCCTTGGAATGTTGACAAATATTTATTACAAGTAGTGTTCTTCACCTTGTCTCTTTAATTCAGTTAATTTCACATTTACTTTTTGGGCTTGCATGCCCTATGCATTTTTTTATATAGTTGGTTAATCTTTTCATCGGGCTTGCATGCCCCGCGCATTTTTAGTAGTTCATTCATCAAGGCCTTCGAGCCTATACTTGGTTTAGATCATAGGGAAGCTTATATGATGGAACCGTTGGGAATAACCCAACAAAAGATTTTAAGTGTTTTTCCCAAAGACCTGTCACAAGCAAACACCTCTGAGCCATGCTACGGGTATGAGCTCAAAAAAGACATGTCACGAGTAGGCACCTATGAGATATGCTACGGGCATGATCTCATCACAGCCCCGTCACCCGCAGACACCTCCGAGACATGTTACGGGCATGTATGATCTTATAAAAGCCCTATCACGCGCAGGCACCTCCGAGACATGCTACGGGCATGATCTTATAAAAGCCCTATCACGCGCGGCACCTCCTAGACATGCTACAGGCATGATATCATCCAAGTCCTGTCACGCGCAGGCACCTTCGAGACATGCTACGAGCATGATCTCATCAAAGTCCTGTCACGCGCAGGTACCTCCGAGATATGCTACGGACATGATCTCATCAAAGCCCTGTCACACGCAAGCACCTTCAAGACATGCTACGGGCGTGATTTCATCAAAGCCCTGTCATGCGCAGGCACCTCAAAACATACCATGAACGAACACCTTAAAAATCATTTCGAGCTCGACCAGTCCAAAATACATGGCTGCAACATGAACAAACAGGCTGCTGTAGGCAGCAAGGAACTGACAAGTAAAGATAAACAGCGTGAACGGCCCGTTAAGGCTGTTGTCGATCAGAACAAATAGGGCAAATGAGCTGCTGAAGGCAGCGAAGAAAAATCTAATAGACATGCTGCCGAAGGCAGCAAAGAAAGTTCCAGCAAACAAGCTGCTGCGGGTAGCACAGAAAAATCCAATGAACGCAGAGTGACGGTTCAGCCTGTTGCCAAGGAATGGCCAACTGAACTTTTTGTCGTTAAGGGAACATCGCAGCAGAATGTGGTGGTGGATAACGGGGACCAAACTGATCTTAACCAACCTGAATCGAGCATGGTTTGATCTAGGGGTGCAGATTTTGAAACCCCCAACTTGGATGAAGTTCCTAATGAAAATTCAAAGGGAAACTTGAAGAGAAACCGACCAAATCAATGAAGAAACATAGGAAGAAGGGAAACTCCCTTGATATGTCTTCAAGAAGATAGCAACGGGATTCGGCATGTCATGTTCGATCATCTGAAGCTGTTATGTTTGATTCCTTTTGACTTGCTTGCTTAGGACCTTTTGATATTTTGTAATGTTTGATTTGTATGCCCGGCTATGTTCAGAGCAGTTGTAATCAATTTTTTTCTTGCTCTGGGTCATTTGATTGATTGGTAATGTTTTATCGGGAGTAGTTCTATACATTTATTTATTTGATAAAAAAAAAAAATCCGACAACAACCAATGATGCAATACATTCTCAAAATGAACTTCGGACAATAACAAATGGTGCTACGCATTCTCAAAAATATCAATTCCATGTGCATAATGAGGAGAACCACAGACTAGCAAAATAAACCAACCTGAAAAAAATAATTGAAACGACAGTGACACGAATATGCCTCAATAGGAAAACAATTATGCTATATTGAAAACATAACTTTCATTTAAGTGTAATTTAGTCGAATAAATTATTATAACGTGAATGAGCAACATAGATCATGTTGCGTCCATCACTCAAAACTCAAATTCAGGCTACAATTGCAGCATCTCATTATATTCTAAACTCATCTAAGTTCTATTATTATTATTTTTTATTTTTTGTTTGAAAATTTCAAGTTTCTTCTATAAATATATACTTCAAACATTTCAATCTCAGATTTGAAAACGGAGAGAATGAATATATTGGAACCGCAAACTAGAAATACCAAGCTTAGATCGGAAGACTATCTCTAACTTAACTCTAAGCTTTCACCTTTTACTCAAACATGAACTGGATAATACAAGTCCTCAAAAGAGTCAAAAAGGGAGTTTTTATCACCCGTTATGCAGAGCACAAGCCACAGCCAAAGCCAAAATAAAAGTCCAAAACCTCCTAATTGAAGCAGATTACAAGCAAGCAAATAATGAAATCAAGCAATTAAAAGGCACAGCTTCAACCATGTACTGCCATCCAAATTGACACCTTTCGCTTTTGGTTGGTCTCAGGTGCACATGGAGTCAATCGCATGTGCATCAGACTATATATACAGACATGAGTACCAAGTACATTGCTCCTTTATCTTAAAAACCGACTAAGAACACAACTAAGTGAGAGCTATAAGTCGCATGCCCTCCTATATAAGGCTCTACACATGCTTTTGTAGTCATATCATTTTATTGAAGCCACTAATGCCCATCAAACACTGCTATAAACAAACGAAGAGATTTAAAACTAAGGCCAACAACCACCGAACCAAGTAGAATTCCGGCAGAACTAAGCATCAACAAATATACAAGTCAAGTCCCTTTCTATGCCATTTGATTAATTAAAGTACTATGCTGCTAAAACTCGTTAAGGCCAATGATGGGGTCGATCCCCTTCTAATGTAACATCATAACTAAAGTTGACATTCAAATAACACTGCATAAGCAAAACCACCATAGATAGAACCAAAAATTTCCAATCTTTGCTTACAATCCACAATCAAGACAATCGTAATTAGATCATGACAGAAGAATCAGACAACATATTTAATACATACATAGAAAAGAAAAAACAGAATGCAAGAACTCCTTGCTCACGTATAGAATAGTAGACAAAAATCAACAATAGATCAGAATCAACAGGGTGCAAAAGAAGCAAGAATGCACAAAGGCTGTTAGAATGGAAGAAACATACAGATATGAAACCTACTAGTCTAAGGCTATACAGAGGCATGACTAAGCAAGTGCAATAAATCACATGCCCTCCTACATAAGGAGGCAGAATTTTAGGCTTTTATATAATCATCTATACTAGTTCATTTGGTTCATTTCACAGGTACCTTCATTCCCATTGTAATGTACTTAAGCAAGACCTCACCTCACCATTTTCTTGAAGCCAATAAAACATCAAGTACTACTACAAACCAACAATAAGGCTCATAGCCAGGGGGAGTCGACACAATGACAGGGGCAGGGGCATAAAGTATCGAAAAGGCAAGGATTCCAAGAAGAAGCCAAGTCCCAGGCCACAACCATTGAATCAAGTAGAAATTGGTTATAAATAGGTTTCAATTAACATATCCGCTACCGTAATATCATAAGTAAAGGTGACATTGAAACAACATTATATTATCAACCAACACAGATGTAGATATTTGAAATCCACAACAAAGTCAATAAACAATTCGTAAAATATGTAATTGCAATTAGATCATGACATCAAACAACATTTATAATTCATATAAAGAAGAGAGAAAGCTGAATTAACAAATTAAATAGTCATTGATCCAACTATATTGAACACGATCACCCTTGTATATATAGGCATACAAGATTATAACCAATTTATTATATTATATATAAGTATTTAGAAATCAAAGCCACCCATGTCGCCCATTCCACCGTCATAGCCACCTGCATCGTCCACCATATCACCAACAAGCATCCCTCCAAGCAATCCAGCCCCCAACCCCATTGCTAGACCTGATCCCATCCCGGCCTTTTTCTTCTTAGGATTCTGCACCGGGGGATATCCACCATACCCCTGCTGAGGCGGAGGGGGATAACCGTACCCAGGAGGCGGGTACCCACCTGGTGGTGGATAGCCATGCCCTGGATGAGGAGGATATTGCTGATATGCCATCCCAGGAGGAGGAGCACCGTATCCCATTCCCTGCTGGGGTGGCATGCTTCCTCCGGCAACATGTGGTGGTGGCGCTGGATACGCAGTCATAGGCTCATCCACATGCTTTTTTGTATCCACTTGTTGCGTGAATTTCTCCCCAAATTTATACGAAAACTTGATGTTGCCCTTGGGTTTTCCTGACGAGGTTCTAACCTGATATTCAATAACCTTTTCTTCGCCGGGATTCGAATTGACATTCTGGTAAAGCTCGTGGACCGGGACGGTGACCTCGCCAACCTCCTTGTCCCCTCCAATAGACCGATCTGCCATGAGCTGGAAGTGAAGGGACAGGCCAGGTTTCGTCAAATACGGCTCATCAACGACGAAATCCATTTGATGATTCCACTTTGGATGGGTACCGCAATCCTTGTCGACGAAAGTCTTCTTCTTCGACTTGGGGTAACCGGCAATCGACACAACAACGTAGACATCCATCTTAGAGAAAAGATTGACATCCTTTATGCCCTCTGCCGATATAACTTTGATGTCTAATGGCCGATACTCCATCTTGTTCGCAATAATGGAGAATGAGATCGAGAATTGGGATTGACTTAGGAAAAAGATTTTGAGTTTTGAAATCTTATAATAGAGAGAGAGAGAGAGAGTAGAAAACCGTGTAGAATTAGGGATTCTTCTGATTCTGAATGGTAGCTGTACATTAAAGGCTACGGGCGAATGGATTATATAGGAATTAGAAAAGGAAAAGGATAGGAAGGAGCGATGTAAGGCATGTTTGGGTGTTTATAAGTTAGTCAAACATGCTTATAAGCATCTTTAATTGCCAAACTTGTTTGTTTGAGCTAAAAACTCCTTATTTTTATAGAAAATGATGGAAAATAAGCACAGGGAATAATTATTTATTGTGCAAAGTGCTTGTTTTTTTGGGTGTGAATTTCGTCTTTTATGTAATATGATTGAACTTTTAACGAAATTTCAATTGAACTGTAAAACTTTAATTTTCTTAATCAGCTTAATAAAGTGTAATTTTTTTGGGTGTGACCGTGTTGAGATTCTGCTAAAAGTTCGATGACCATGAATAAATTTATCCATCTATAATTTTCGTAATAAATTATGGAAAATAAGCAAACACGATGGTGCTTATATTAAAAATTATATTTTAATTTCATCAAACAGTGGCTTAATATTTTTTTTTTCATGCAACCCAAACATGGTGTTAAGTAAAATAACCGCCTGAGGAGAGATGGGATATTTTCTTCCTTGTTTGACGATTAGGAAGCCGATAGAATAGTAACGTTTATCGTTATCAACTCGGGAAATATCGAGAATTTGGAAGATTCTCATTCTCCCGTGTGCATTGCGTGTGCACGAGTTGATGGGGACACGGATTTGGTGTTTGGGGGAAGAATTTTCTATGCCATTGTGGGCACAGTCTTAGCCATTAAGCATGCGCGTGACTGTGATCCAACAATTATCGAGTTTTTGACAAAATGATATTTTTACCTTACCAAATAAATTATTAGCATTTTTAAATTGATAATCTCCACATCCATTTTGTTTTTTTAAGTCTCATTTTTTCTTAGTGACTAAAATATAGTAGTACGTACAAAGCCTTTT
>CAIGRH010208122.1:0-12429 GCA_903798295.1 Fraxinus nigra | reverse complement strand
TGGACTGGCATACCGATGGATGCTATGCAGGACTACCCAACAGTATCTAACTAGAGCAGCCCTCGAAGACCTGCAGCTATCTCAAGTAACATCTCTTAGATTAGAGTTTTATTTCTTCACTTTTGTTTAAATATGATAATATTAATCAATATACAAGAATTTGAATTGCTTCTCTTAACAAGGTCGACATTTTTTTTAAAATAGAACTCCAACACTATATGTGATCAAAATCTAAGAATTCTATCAACCGGTAGACTTAGTCGCACAAGCTTGTTTCACATATTACATTTACTTAAAAAGAATTTGCACCGTATATCTTTCCCAAGTTTCAAAGTCATATATCAAACTGACTGTTGAGAAAAACCAAATAAATGGTTACATATTAATCAACATTCAATCCATTAATCCAAGGTTATCAACAAAAAAACTTCGACTACGTCTATTTAATGAGGAACTCTTGGCACCTGACATATGAGGACATCTTACAACATAATCAGCACACAAAGTAGCTTATCTCCAGAGGTCCTATGTTAGGCTAATGTTTATAAACTATTTATAATCGATCAAATTACTTTTTATCTACACGTTTCGTGTGATTTACTAGTACTACTTAATTATTCATCACTCATTTTTATTTACATATAGTTTAAACCGTTTATATATACTTCCCAACATGCTTGGCTATGGTATTTCCCAATATGATAAGAATCCCCAACTGTACAAACTGAACTTTTCAAAAGGGCTGAGCGTGCCCCCATGTTCATAAACTTCCCATTATGCTGCTTATCACACAGCCTGTATTGACTTCTTCTATCCTGCATTCAACAAGAAGTAAAATAAATTATATTCACTAAGTGTATGTTTGACACAGTAGTACTGGACAAGACTCAAAAGACATTACGATAAATAAGGTTTTAACTATCCAATGCTATTCAATCTTCCCTACCAAATATGCATTAAATATCACTCTGCAAACATTATTGTCTACTGTTAATGTAGTTTGTGAATTTGTCCGTGTGTATTCATGCGTGTGGGCAGGGTGGGGCAGGAGGGGGTAAGAGATAGGCAGACAGAGACATAGGTGTACGTAAATACATCAATATACATTTCATTACTACAAAAGGATAAGACGATACTATAAAAAGTGTCTCCTCCCAAAAAGAGGCGTCAAACTTTTTAGCGCTAGCTGTCATTAATGAAGAATGTTGACCTTTAAAAAAAGTGGGATGAGATGTTTGCTGCTTTGATTGAGACTAGAAGACACAATGAATCTGTCTCCTCCGAAAACACCCCTTGGTGCTTCTGTTTGATTAATCTTACTTTTGTTTTCTGTTTATTATAAGTAAAATGTTCAGGCCGAGTGAGATTGGAATATTTATATGGTACATTATGTCAACACAACCATTTAAATAAATACCAAAAGAATTAAAGGGAATGTCGGTCTCATCGTATAGTCAGAACCTATTAATTTCAATACCAATGTCAACACTTCTATCAATTTGTTTTTGACATCCATTTTGGTTGTCCTCCTTTGACTCAATAAGAAACTATTTTTCTTTCACAACAAAACTATAGCAATAATGCTACTATATGAGACAATTCAACGTGGAGAGTGTTGATGTTCATCTAAAAGTCTTGACCAGAGGCCGCTAATTCATTCCCCGAGACGAACCTAACCATCTCTTCTTGTAATCTTATTCATAACGTTTTTTAGTTCATAAAGAAAATGCAGTTTGAAAATTCAGCAAGCCATTCTGATAAGCTAACAATATCCTGTCATTACATATTGTTATTATTTTATGTCAATGTTCATCAAATATCAACACTACAATGAAGACTCAAGCCTCAGATCAATATTATCTTTCTGCATAAGCTTTCCATCAAACAACAACCTCACTCAAATTATATCACGTTGTTAGTGGCTCTTAGCATGTTACGATAAACACTCAGTATGGTACACATCACTTCAAAGGAAAATTCTAGAGTACCACTAAAAAATGGAGAAAATAACGAGCAAATACTTGCGCTCAACAAAAGCAAAAATTTGTACATGAAATCCAAAAAAAGGTAACATTTGAAAACCCTCAATCATATCTGGGGAATAAAGAATTATTTAAAAGTAACTTTTAAGCTTAGGCAAACATGCTCTATCTACTTGAATTCAAGCAAGGACCTAGTTAGAAATTATAGTGACATGAAAGTAGTGGCAAATGAACTGAGCAACTAGCATACTGTCTTCCATCTAAAATCACCACCCTATAAAAGATTTATTCAGGATTCAATAATTACTTCTTAACTCATTTTTTAGTACGATGCACATGTTTGTTTACCTTACAATGATGATCGAAGTAAAAGACTTAACTCTTAAGGCTGTTTAAATCACATTCAGGCGATATGGTCTTCTGTTTGCTTGAGGTATCTTAAGGATTTTTCTTGTTCTATTGTTAAATAGTTTCTTTTCTTTGTGTAGGATAAATTGTGTCAAATCTTTATTCGAAATATTTTGGCAAGTATTCATAGGAAGAATTGTAGTAGGTAGTTTAAACTTTCCTTTTATGATTATGTGTAAGCTTATAAATAGGATCTCTCATTTTGTAATCACCAGANATTTTTTAGTACGATGCACATGTTTGTTTACCTTACAATGATGATCGAAGTAAAAGACTTAACTCTTAAGGCTGTTTAAATCACATTCAGGCGATATGGTCTTCTGTTTGCTTGAGGTATCTTAAGGATTTTTCTTGTTCTATTGTTAAATAGTTTCTTTTCTTTGTGTAGGATAAATTGTGTCAAATCTTTATTCGAAATATTTTGGCAAGTATTCATAGGAAGAATTGTAGTAGGTAGTTTAAACTTTCCTTTTATGATTATGTGTAAGCTTATAAATAGGATCTCTCATTTTGTAATCACCAGAGAAAAGAGTTGTACAACAATGATCATCTGTAGATATGGGAAAAGAAACATATGAAGTGATAAAAACTAACATCTTTTTATCATTCAAAAAGTAAAAAACCGTTTTCGATCATATAAAAGAAATTCGAAAGGAAGTGGAATACCAAATGCAGCTTCAATGACAATGCCCGTGGATAGTACATAGCAACAAAAAGAGGCCCTTTTCTATGGAGACACTGTACTTTTAAACTGATTGGAATACAGAGCCAACACTACCTAGGGAAAAGAAAAGTGAGGGAGAGAGGGCAGATCTCCTCAATATTCATCCAAAATTGTAGGTAATGTTAAAGTTATCTTTGACAAACCATCATCTTCAAATACTTTTCAAAGATCTTATTCATCCAGATCTGAATATAGATCTAGGCAAAATATTTTTCAACCTTCTAAATTTTCTACATCTTCTTTAAAAGAAGTTGATTTCAATCATAATATTCTAAAAACTCATTATCAAACTGATAAAGATTCTGAACCAGAACAGCCTGGTTCTCCAGCTTTATCAGATATGGAAAACACCTAAGGGTGAAACTTTTCAATTTGTTCATCCTCCTATGTAAGAAATAATTATTTTTCAAGGAAACGCTGAAAATAATGAGACCAGAGAAGATGATAACTTTGCTACTCTTATTTTTAGTATTATTAAACATTTTATCGGAACTCCTGTTGATGTTCTCAATAGGCAATCTAATATTCTTATGAATCTTCATTGTCCTAAAATTCATGATTTTCTTTGGTACAAAGATATGTTTTTTACTCGTGTTTTATTACAAGAAGATTGTCATCAATCTTATTGAAAAGAAAGATTTATATCTGAACTTCCTAAACCTTTTGCAGAAAAGTTAGAAATTCTTTTAAAAACAAGTATCAAGATTCTATTCCATATGTTGGTCTTAGTGTCTTACATATGGAGAAATTATCAATTTTGTTAACAAAGAAAATTTAAATCTTTGTAATGACCTCAAAATGAAAGCCAAAATGCAATCAAAAATATCTGAAACCCGAAAGGAATTAGGATCATTTTATGAACAATATGGTTTTAAGAAATTTACTCCTGCAAAATAAAAAAAGAAAAAAATTTATTCTCAAAAGTATTTTTCAAAACAAAGGAATTTTCAAAATAATCTAAAGAAAAACTTTCCAAAAAGAAAGTTTGTAAAGAAAAGATTTTCAAAATCTTCAAATGTTATTTGCTGGAAATGCAAGCAAAAGGGACATTATTCTAATAAATGTCTTATGAAGGGAAATATTAATAATCTTCAAATTGATGAAGATGTTAAGCTATAACTTCTTGATTTAATCAATTCTTCAGAAGAAGATAATCCTTCTGATTCTGATTTAGAATTGATTTATTAATATCAAGAAGATTTTGATGTTGAGACTAATTCTAATGAGTCCTCTTCTTCCAACCAAACTAAAGAAATTTGTGGTTATAAAACTATAAATGTTCCTACTAAAGAGGAAGAACTAATTCAAGAAATAGTTGAGAAAAAATTGAAGATCATCAACATAAGAAAATGTTTAATTCTCTTCTACCTTCAAAATCATCAACAGAACCTTATAGTATGCAAAATGTTATGAATAGGTTTAAAGATGAATCTTCAAAATCTTCTAGTTTTGATTTAAAATCAGAAATCAATCTTATGAAATCTCAGATTTCTACTCTTCAAAAACAAATGAAAGATGTTCGTATGGAAATAGTTCTCTTGAAAGTTAAGCAAGAGAATGAAACTATTATTGAAGAAGTTGATTCTTCTGAAGATAAAGAAATTACTTCTCAAACATTAAAAAAACTCATTATTCCTCAAACTGAAGAAGAAAAGGTTAATGTTATTAGCCGAATTTAACTTCAGAAATGGTAATTATCAAATGGGTATTATTACCAATAAATATTTTAAACTTCATACAAGAGTCTTAGGGTGTGTTTGAGCCACATTATTTTGGAAGAATGTATACTGAAATAATAGATTGATGGAAAATGTATAGTTGAAAAAGAAGGAAAAGATTATTTTATTGAAGAATGTGTGGTTGAAAATGAGTAGAAGAATGATAATGAAAATTTTAATGTGTACCAAACATGGGCTTAATTGATTATGATGCCGATCAAAATTGTATTAGCGAAGGACTTATCCTTATAAAATATTTTGAAAAAAAAAAACCACTGAGCGTCTCTATGGTACTATTGGAAAAAAGTTGAATATTCATTAAAAACTTTCAAAAGCTCATATTTGTAATTCAAATATTTATTTTAAAAATATATTTTACATTGTTAAAGATTTAGACCAAGAAGTAATTCTTGGTACTCCTTTTATTGTTCAAATTTATCCTTTTAAAGCAGATTTAAAAGGTTTAACTACAAATATGTTTTTTAGGAAATTACTTTCAAATTTACAAATCCTTCTTCTTATAAAGATGTTAATACTTTGAAAGAAACATCTATTTCAAAAATTATTAATAACATTGATTTCAAAAAACAACCAATTCAATTTTTAAAAGAAGAGACAAGATTTCAAATAATCGAGGAATGGTTAAAAGATTCCTATATTGAGAAAATCTCTTTTTCAAAAGAAAATCGAGGATGAGATATGCTCCACTATTCCATATATTTTTTGGAATAGGAAAAACCTACCATATAGTTCTGATGTTCATGAATCAAATATTCCTATCAAATCTTATCATATTCAAATCAACAAAGAATTACTTGATCACTGTATTAAGAAAATTAATGATTTTCTGGATAAAAAACTTATTCGACCAAGTAAATCTCTTTGGAGTTGTTCTGCATTTTATGTGAACAATTTTGTTGAAATTAAACAAAGAGTCCCTCATTTGGTTATCAATTACAAATCACTCAATATTGCTCTTCAATAGATTAGATATCCATTACCTCAAAAGAAAGACTTATTAAATAGGTTATTCAAAGTGATTATTTTTTCTAAATTTGATATGAAATCAATCTTCGAGCAAATTCAAATTAAAGAAGAAGATCGTTAAAAGACTACATTCAATGTCCTTTTGGTCAATATGAATAGAATGTTATGTCATTCGGTCTCAAAAATACCCCTTCAGAATTTCAAAAAATTATGAATGATATTTTCAATCCTTATTCAAATTTCATTATTGTTTATATTGATGATATTTTAATCTTTTCCTGAAAGTTTAGAGCAATATTTCAAACATTTGAATACATTTATTCATGTAATTAAAAACAATGGTTTAGCAGTTTCTGCAAAAAAGATTATTTTATGTCAAGCAAATATTTTGCCTTTTTGAACCCTGTATTCTCTCAATTCGCAAGGAAATTGAGTCCATATAGTCATTTTGAAGAATTCTTACGAGTCTCTTCCTCAATTAATTCATCAATATTTTCTAACTCAAAGCACTCTTCATTATTCTACGCATAATCTACTGAATTTGATTGAGAAGAGTCGTCTTGGTCTTGATCAGAATTTGATTTCTTTGAAGAGGATTCAACCAATACATAAATTTTATCCAAAATAATTTGTAATTTTTTTGGAGTTCTATGAACATGAGTTGGAACTGGATTTTGAGCATTCTCAAAATCTCATTCTAATACACGAGATTGAAGATTCCAAGGAATTTTCTTAGGAATCATGATATTTGAATGAAGTGGATTAACCTCTACCAAGAGACTTTCATCTTTTGGAGAAGATCTAAGGGTACGAATATTGAGTTGAGTATTCAAAAGCTTGGTTATCCTTAGTGAAAGCAGAACTGAATGATGTGGTTACATAGAATTGACAGAAACAGCAAGTTGATTCGAGTCGATTAAGCTTGTGGAAATGTGAAGTTAAAAGGAAGGAAAATGGAAGATAGTAACTTGATGTGGAATGAAGTGACTAGCTACATCAAGAAAGCGGTATTAGAGTAAAAGGGTTCAAAGCTTGCCAAATAACAAAACAGGGCCACTAATTTTTCATGTCTACATAAACAACTGCAAAAGCAAGGCCCAAAAGCACTACACCAACAGTGAACTGATCAAAGTATAATAGTAGCATTATTACTAGGAAGTGTTCCAACCATTTTCACTTATTGTGTCTATGTATATATGTAAATCATAAAATTTAAATGAAATGGATTCTTCTTCTCACAAACATCTCAAGTTGTAGAAAGGCAATTCAATATGGTAGATAAGCAAGCAACACAAATTTAAGTCTCATTGCCACCCAACTATGAAATTTCTCGAGTCATTGATGAAAAGTGAATTCAACCTGCACGTAAGAGAGCATATAGAAGATAATATGTAATTAATAGTTTCTTCCCTGTTCTAACAACTTAGGTTTTAGATAAGGTGGTTTAACACGGATTTCTTACCAAATTTAAGCCCTAACTGAATCGAGTTTTAGCAGAACAGGGTATGGACTTGGTAGAGGATTTTTGCGACGTTCCTTCACATCAAGATTAGAAATGAAATTTAAAACACAAGCATTTCTAATTCCAACTTCAAGGCCTTAATATATAGAAAAGCAAAACTTGTAAAAAATAATAATTTGAATTTCTTGTTATTGTAGCTCCCAAAAGCATCAACAAACCTCTGCAGCCAAGTCAAAGCATAAGTGAGAGGAAAGTATGTACCTGAAAATGGTAGCTAGTATAAAAGGAAAAGTTGAGCTTAAGCATGGCTGAAGTAAATGAGGCAGAGTTAATTACACCATCTACACTCAGTTGAGCCAAGGACCTATTAAGCATTAACCCAAAAAAATCGAAATTAAACCTTTCTTCAACATAAAAACTCCCAATAAAACCTATTTTAAAAAATTCTCCAAAATAAGAAACTTTATTTAAATCCCAGTTTCTTTATACAGTTCACAATTTAATGATTAAGCCATAATCTCAATTACGAGGGCAATCTAAGCAGAACAGAAGTAAACACGCATTTACAGTGAAAGAAACAATTATAACGGAAAAAAAAAAGGTGGTTGATAAAGATACCTGTGGAAGATAAGAAATTAAGGGAGAAAACGAAAATACAGTAGAGCACTGAAAGCAATAAGATGAATTTGGTGACAACCAATTGACATGGCTTCTTTGCTTGCTAGCTACTGCATTGTTCACTCGCCCATGCCTCTCATCTCTTCAGAAGTGGCCCGCCAGTCTGATTGTGGGCTGTTTTATGGGTCCACTGCTAAAATAATGGACTTGTTGTTCTACTATACTCTGGCCCTATAGAAGCTAATAAGAAGCCCATCAATAATGGGCCAATAGCCCATAACCCGACATACAATCTTTTTAGAACCCATCCTCCACCAGCATTCAGCATTCAGCATTCCTAAAATACAAGATAAAATCATGTTAGTTAACAAATATATTTATCCAGAACAACTTTTATTTTATAAAGGTGAACATTAATTCTAATATTACTTTTCTACCTTTTATATCTGAAAAATACGTACATATAAATGACAAATCCTAGCATTTCTGATCATCGATAATTTTTCAAAGTCAAACCCCCTCCCCGCCACCCCCACAAACAAAGAAAGCAATGTGTGATTGTCAGAGTTCTTATATTCATGGCACTTTTAAAATGGAATTTAAGGCAAGCGATCAATATGTGTGCATCTTGAACCTAGGAAGGATCCCTTCCTTTGCATCGTAGTTGATCTAAAAGATCTATTTACACCCGACCTTCTTACAATCTTCAAACAATTTAACAAGGTATCAAACTTGATTTTGATACATCGATTTTAGCTTATCTTCCACTACATCAACCCATTTAGAAGAATCAACCTTTCAATAGATTGAGAAAAAGAAATTGGATCATCTACAATTCCTAAGTCAACTTCTGACTCTTATAGATAATCCATATAATCAATAGGAATTGTAAATATTGTCTCTCTCTAGGATCATCTTATTGTTATTTCAAGTGGTTATGCTATTATAGGTTCATTAACGCTTTCAGCGTAGAAAAATATGAAACTTGTTGTGGTGTAACCCAAATTTCATATGATTTGGTGTTTGGTTGAATAAAAAAAGTTTAAGGAGTTTTGACATTGGGAATCCAAATTGATATAGATTAAATTTCATAAAGGGGCTTGGAGAATTTACCATCGAGACTAGGCATCGCGACGCCATCGTCGCAGCGCCCATCAAAAAGAAGGAAGCAGAGATCTCGGTGTCATAACGTCGGCGTCCCTATTTCAATTTTACGCCACAGGAGCTAGGGCGCCTTCCACAGTGCCGAGGTGCCACCTAGACAAGAAAAATCTGATTTTTCTAAATTTTATGTATTGTTCTTCATCTTGAACTCCAAAAGAGACTCCTATATATATTCTACATTATTGTATTTTCACATACACATTCAATACCATATTGAGAGTTAGAGAACTCAGATTTCAATTGAGAGTATTGAAATCTTGATATTGTAAACATATTCACTATTGAGTATAGTGAAATTCTCCGTCTCTACTTGTTTTTTCCCTTCTTGGATTTCTACATAAATCTTGGTATTCTTATTTTATTTTTGTTCATTTCACTATTGCATGATCTTGCAATCAATTCATAACAAATGGTAGCAAAGTAAGGATGACTTTTCTACATGGTGTTGATGAAATATAATATTTTCATTATTGGATCGAAACATGAGATTTACTTTATGGCAAGTGAAGATACAAGCGGTTGTCACATAGATGAATTTGGAAAAAGCCTTGCTTGCATTTGATAAGATACATTTAACTGGACGCAAGATGAAAATCGATGTAGGGATCGAAAAGCCCAATCACAAATTTATCTATATCTTTCAAATCAAATTCTTCAGGATGTTCTAAAAGAGAAAAGTGTCGCTACGTTGTGGCTGAAGTTGGAGTAACTTGGTATGATAAAGAGATTGACCGGCAAATTAAACATGAAACAACATTTGTATTCTCACCGGATGTCCGAAGATACATCATTGGACGATCACTTAATTTTTTTTCAAAGAAATCGTAGTCGATTTGGAAATATTGGAAGTTAAGTATGATGAGGAGAACTTAGCATTGATGCTATTTGTTGCCACCATCATACGTGACTTTTAGAGATACCGTTCTACTAAGATGAGGCATCTTTCTGGAGGATCTGAGAGTCACGCTGCAGGCCAGTTGTTCGTAAGAAAAATCAAGATAGGAATCTTGGTAGAAATGTGAAAAGCAGGTCGAAATCCAAACATGCAGAGAAAACATGTCACTTTTGTAAGAAAATGAGCATATTTGAGATGATTGCTATGTTTTGAAAAATAGAAACAAAGCTATTGATAAAGGAAATCAACATGTAAACATAGCGGAAGCTAATGTTGTGGAAGATAGGCAAAGTGAATGAAAGCTTCTTATAATTTCTGACATGGGTTCCAAACCTTGTAAGGAATAGGTTCTTGATTCAGCATGTATTTTCCATATGTGTCCCAACAGGGATTGGTTTACAACATATGAAGGAGTTTTTAGAGATGTTATGATTATGGGAAACAAAGCGTCTTGCTAAATTGTCGGACTTGGTATATTTAGGATTAGAATATTCAATGAGGGCTATTAGAACACTTACAATTGTAAGGCACGTTCCAAAATTGAAGCGGAATTTTATATCTTTGAGTGCACTTGACTCAAAGGGTTATAGATACATTGGTTAAGGTAGAGTTTTGAAGGTGAGTCGGGGTGCTCTTATTGTCATAAAGAGACATAAAAGCTCTACACAGTTGTACATTTTGTAGGGTTCTACAGTAATAGGGGATTCAATAGTTTCTTCTTCTTTGACAAACGAAAAAATTACAAAACTTTGACATGTACAGCTCAGGCATATTGAAATCACAGATGTGTTCTCATTAGTTGCAAAGCATAGTTCTATTCTTGCTTTACTTAGAGTGGAAGCTAAGAATGATTTGGAACTTAAGCAGATGGATGTCAAAACAACATTCTTACATGGAAAACTTGAGGAAAGCATTTACATGCAACAATCGGAGGGTTTCACAGTTTTTGAAAAGAAAGACTATGTGTGCTTATTGAAGAAAACATTGTATTGATTGAAGTAGTCATTGTGGCAGTGGTATAGAAAGTTCGATTCATTTATGACTATTCATAGTTTCATTAGAAGTAATTACAATAGTTCCGTGTACTTCAGAAAGGAAGATGGTGGATCGATCACATATTTATTATTATATGGTGATAATATGCTCATATCAGCCAAGGATAAAATAGAGGTCACGAAGGTGAATTCTCAACTTAGTAAGGAGTTTGATATGAAAAATTTGGGTACAGTAAGGAAGATTTATGGTATGAAAATCTTAAGGGATATGAAGTTTGGCAGATTGTATTTGATTCAGAAATGGTACACCGAGAAAGTGCTTCAAAAGTTCAATATGCTGAATGCTAAGACAGTTATACTCCATTGGTTTCCCACTTTAAATTATCATCTGGTTTATGTTCTCAGTCAGATGAAGACATTGATTACATGTTTCGGGTTCCTTATTCTAGTACATTTGGTTCGCTTATGTATGATATGGTTAGTACAAAACTCTATTTGGCACATATAGTCAGTGTAGTTAGTATATACATGTCAAATTCTGGTAAGGGACATTGGAAAGCAGTGTAGTAGATATTCAAATACTTGAGGAGCTCTTTTAATGCTTGTTTGCATTTTCATAGAAATATAAATGGCGTCATTGGGTATGTGGATTTAGATTATACAGTAAATCTTAATAAGAAGAGACCATTTACGGGGTATGTGTTTACCCTTTAAGACTGTGATATCAACTGAAAAGCTACTTTGCATAATACTGTAGCTTTGTCTAGAATAGAGGTATAATACATGGATATTATGGAGGCGTGTAAGGAGGTTAAGTGGTTGAGATTATTGGTTGGTAAAATCAGTGAAGACTTGAAGATGTCTACAACATATTGTGATAGTTAGAGTGTTATTTTCTTAACTAAGTATCAGATTGTTTTACGAGAAGATTAAGTACATTGATGTGAGGTATTATTTGGTGCGTGATATGATTGCTCGTAGTGATATTGTAGTGAGTAATGTTGATACTAAGAATAATCCTACTAATATGATGACAAAACCACTTCACATCACTAAGTTTGAGCATTTCTTAAACTTAGTTGGTGTTTGTCATTGATTTAGCTCATTAGGGTTTGTTTGAAAGAGGTAGAGTGGTATTTACTTGGAGATGTGCTTTTAAATTCCCCGTGTTGGAATTTGGTTCAATGTGAAGATTTGTTATCGTGTAACCCAAATTTCATGTGATTTGGTATTTGGTTGGATAAAAAAAGTTTAAGGAACTCTGGCTCTGGGAGTCCAAATTGATATAAATCAAATTTCATCAAGAATTAGAAGTTTGATTTGAAAAAGGACTTAGAGGTGAATAAAAGGGGTTTAGAGAATTTCACTACGCCAAAAAAAGGCTTTTGCAGCGGTCAAAAAATGCTGCAAAAGACCTTTTGTAGCGTTTTAGCGTATGTTGCGAAGGTCGGTGTTGCAATTGAGGGAAGACTTTTT
>CAIGRH010208098.1:0-11246 GCA_903798295.1 Fraxinus nigra | reverse complement strand
GAAAGAGAAATATTGAAAAAAATACATATTAATTTCTTTTCTATTTTATATGAAAGTCTTCCAAATTCTTGTGATTAATGAGAGACAAATTTTGAATTTTTATTTTAGTACTTTATACTTAAAAGTTAGTACTATGGAGACTTTTATAAAAGTCATAAAAAATTGAATACTTTAAAATTTATAGAGACTTCTAAAAAGTTTTAATTGAATATACCGTGACTTTTAAAGACTTTTTAAAAGTTTATAAAAGTCTCAATTGAATACACCAATACTTTTAGTGAGTCTTCGAAAGTCTTCATTGAATACCCCTAAACTTTTTAAATCTCAAAAAGTCATTAAAAGTCTCAATTGAATACACCATCTTCATGTCAAATTCCGATTTTAAAATATTTTCATCTTTATGATTTCAGTTTTACTAGAACTAGCAAACAACATGTCATCCACATATAACAATAAATAAACACAACCTACTTTAGAGTTATTAAAATACATACATTCATCAAATTCACTCCTCTGAAAACTAATTTTAAGCACATAAACATCAAATCTTTTATACCATTGCCTAGGACTTTGTTTAAGACCATACAAGGACTTTCTAAGCAAACATACAAGTTTTGATTTTCCCCTCACCTCAAACCCTTAAGATTGAGATATGTAAATCAATTCATCCAACTTCCCATAAAGAAAAAACTCAAAATTTAGTTGCTCTAACTCCCAATCATACTGGACAACTAAGAGTAAGACTAACATGATAGTTTTATACTTAATGACGAGTGAGAACACCTCATTGTAGTCTATCTCCTCTCTTTAAGTAAATCCTTTCGCAACCAACATAGCTTTATATGTTAAAGGGTCTTTTGATCCTACTCATTCTTTCAACTTGTAGATCAATTTACAATGGACTACCTTTTGATTCTTTGATTTTTCAACCAACTGTCAAGTCTTATTTTTATTTAGAGACTGGATCTCCTCTCTCATAGCATTTTTCCAATTTTCGAAATTTTTACAGGTAACCACTTCCTCAAATGAAGTTGGTTCAACTGATTCTAAGGCTTCACTTAAAACTAGGACAAATTCTATCAAATTTGTAGAGATGTATTTCATATTGGGCTTCATTTATCTTCTCTCCCTGTCCCTCACTAACTGGTAGTCATCCAAATTAGTACCTGAATATGTTTCTTGATTAGGGACAACAGTTTCAGGAATTTCAAGTTCTGGTTGTTCTATCGCTACTTCTTGATCAGGTTCTTCTTGAGGTTGGATTTTACCATCCTCTAGATGATAATCTAATCTCTTTACCTCAAACTCTATCTTCTTAACAGTAGAAGATTCCCCTTCCTCGGTCTGTTTGTTCTAACTATCTATGTTTTTAAGGAAAGACATATCAAGTTCATTGAACTTCACATCTCTTAATAATCTTAATGCCCTTCACACCTAAAACCCACAGTCTATATCATTTCACTCTTTTTAGATAACCAAGCATGATATACTTAGTAGCCATAGGGTCTAATTTACCCCCAACCTGATGTGCATCAGCCACACAACCAAATACTCTAATTTGTGACAAATCTGTCCAAACCACAACTCTTGGGAAGTCTTTAAGTTAACAGAACTAGTTGGTGACCTATTTATCAAATAGGCTGCAATACACACAGCTTCACCCCAGAAACCTTTAGATAAACTTGAACTTATCATCATACATCTAACTTTATCTATTAAAGTCCGAATCATCCTCTCCGCAACCCCATTCTATTGGGGTGGTATATCTCACAGTCATGTGCATCATTATACCATATTCCTTGTAGAAATTATCAAATTCAAAGTTGCAAAACTCCAAACCATTGTCCGTCCTAAGAGTTTTCACACCCTTTCCCATTTGAATTTCAATAAAGGCAAGCCAGAACTTAAACTTACTAAAAGTTTCAGATTTGGATTTAAGAAGATACACCCAAACTTATCTCGAGTGGTCATCAACAATGGATAGAAAAAATAATGTTCCCTCCATGTGTGAGGTGTTTTTTTGGACCCTACAAATCTGCATGAATGTAGTCCAACGGTCTCTTAGTGCTATGTTCACATATCCTAAAGCTAACCCTGTGTGACTTTCCTATAATACATGTCTCGCAAAAAATTAAAAGTGTAACACTATCCTTACCAAGTAAATCTTGGTCACTAAGATATTTTAGCCCCTTGTTCCCAATGTGTCCCATCCTCTTGTACCAAAGATCTGATCTTTCTTCATAGATAAAAGATAATGCCAACTCCTTGCTACCTAAGGCTTCACCTTGAAGGACATATTTCGCATTCCCCTTGGGACCTTTCATAATCACTAGAGACCCTTTACATATCTTTAAAGTACCAACATGAGATCTAAACTCATAACCTTCTTCTTCCGAAGTGCATAAGGAAATAAGATTCCTTGCCAGGCCCAAGACATACCTAACACCTCTAAGGGGTCTAATAATGCTATCATGCATCCTAATAGCGTATCACCTACTCCCTCCACATTGTGTGTACGATCATCCCCCAAGTATATTTTCTTGGGAATCTCATCTCTGTATTTATAGAACTAAGACTTAACATGATACATATGAACAGTGGCACCTGAGCCTAAAATTCACTCAGTGTCAAAATCAATACTAGAAATATTCATGACATGTACGTTATCACGGGCATGATCTACATTAGTGTCAAAATCTTCTGACATGATCATAACATATAGACAATCAGGGGAATCACCTAGAGCAATTAAGTTTTAATCATCACTCTGTTGTGGTCTCTATTTCTTCTTAAGGTCATTATAGACTCTCTTGAAATACTACTTCTCCCTCATCTCATTCCTCCATCTAACAAACAAACTCTATTCTCTCGAACTATCCTTCGACTCTTTCTTAAGCTCTAGCTCCCTAGCCCTCAAAGCATCAATCACAATATCTTGAGTCAAAGTATCCCTAGCATACGTGATAGCATTCCTAACATCTCCATAAGATTCGGGCATAGTATTTAAAAGTATAATCGCTAGATACTCATCATCAAATTTCTTATCATTGTGGACTAAACACTTAACGAGTCTGTTAAAGTCACCCAAATTGGATTCAAGATCTTTTCTCGGGTCCAGCTTAAAACTGAAAAGTTTTTGAAGCAAATGTATTTTGTTTGGAAGAGGTTTTTCCAAAAATAGTTTGTCAAGTGCTCCCCACAACTCTTTGGCAGTCTTATGTTGTTCAACTTGTCTTAACTCATCATCAGTTAAATGCAATATAATCAAGTTATGTGTAATTTCATTCATCTCAGTAATTTCATCCGATTTAGCTTTAATGCATTAGGATATTTTTTTGGGTCATCAAGAACTTTATAAACATTTTGGTGGATTAAAATAGCCTTCATTTTTTGCTTCAAAATGAAGTGATCTCACTTACCATTGAATTGTGTCAATTCAACTCGAGAGGCCGTGGTAGCAAAATAGTGTTTTTCCAAAAAATTTACTAAACCAATTTATCTGCACACAAATGCAAGCCAATTTATGTATAAATTACTTTTCAAGATGAAGTAGGTAATTATATCATAACAAGTAGCACATAGACAATATGACAAGAGTCAAATAACGATATGATAGCAAATAATAATATATTTATTGTAAATTCAAGAAGGTGTTAGAGCGCGCAAACCATGCGAACTAATATATTGGTTCGTATTTTAAGGAAAGATGGGAATCTTTATCGATCCAGGGCCTATACTAACTGCCCTAAGTTATCCACAGCTGCTGCAACCCTAGGAAACACCATCGAGCCTCCAACGGAAAAGCTTTCTCCATTTTACCTTTATGCCCGAGGCTATATTTGCTTCCACAATGCACCAAACTGAAATCCAACACCACCAGGAGATCAGAAATATCACAAGGAACAAATTGTCTTTTTTCACCTCTAGTTGATTCTCCCTCATGCCCCCCCTCAAGCATGGTCTTGTCCTCTGCGTGTGGCACGTAATGCCTCCATTATTGGCACGTGTCTCATGCGTGGTATCGACATCATTTTCTTGTCATTTGGAGTCTGGTGGTGGTTGCCATTCGTCCACCATGTGCATTGTTGCAAAATAATCCTGCAAGTGTACGTGTTCATTGTACAAGTAATAGTTTTAATGAATGAGTTATCGTCCCACATGGAATAAAGTTTAATTCTAGTGTATCCGATACAACTAAATTCGTAACAACAATAAGATATGATTGGTTGGTATTTATCTACATTCTACAACTATGAAAATATTAAAAATATGTTTTTTTAAATCAAACGTGAATGAGTGTATTGGATTTTCGATTCCATTAAGTGACTCTAGCATTCAATTATTAACTTGTGATAATTACTTCAATTCTTGCATTCGTGACGATCGATAACTCCACTTTTATTTACTATTCTTTTCCAAGATATAATAAACATATATTGATCACGACACGATCNTCGTAACAACAATAAGATATGATTGGTTGGTATTTATCTACATTCTACAACTATGAAAATATTAAAAATATGTTTTTTTAAATCAAACGTGAATGAGTGTATTGGATTTTCGATTCCATTAAGTGACTCTAGCATTCAATTATTAACTTGTGATAATTACTTCAATTCTTGCATTCGTGACGATCGATAACTCCACTTTTATTTACTATTCTTTTCCAAGATATAATAAACATATATTGATCACGACACGATCCTATTCCTAATCCGCATTCATATGATAAACATGCATTAAAATATAGGAGTATCACACACGATCTCACACTTCACAAATATTATTCATAATATTTATTCTTCATGTGTTCCATGTACATTGTTCTACCTATCGCGAGTTTTCAACACTACAAATAAGGGAGGCGTGCGCCCTAGGCTGACTTTGGGGCTAATTTGCAAATTGGCCCCTATCTTCCCATAGCTTCCATTTTGGCCCCTTTTCTCCCCTTTCTCCATTTTATCCGGTCCTTCCTCTTCTCTTCATGTCCACTTGACTTCATGTACTCTTGGCTTTTATTACTCGGCCCAAGCTAACTTTTGATTATTTTCATTTTAGTCATCATCTTATCTTTTGCATTGATTAACTCCATTTTCTTGCATAATGTTCTCCACTTTCGCTGTTTTAGTCGATGTGAACCTAAAACATAAAGCAAACCACAGATTTAGCAACAATTCAATCTACATTATCACAAATATTGATATTTTGACAAACTAAATAAGCAAAATAAATGCACTTTTCAAATCCCCCAAACTTGAACATTTGTTTGTCCTCAAACAAAGAATGTGACTTTACTCAACACATGGGTGAGATAAATTTGCCATGTCTCAGGATTGGAAGTTGTGTTAATACAAAAATTAGCTTCAATATCATATGGTTTAAATCAATCCACGCCCGTTTTATGCAAAACTCGACGTGTGTGTACTCATGCCACAAATCAAGCTCACGATTGATTCAAGCTCCAATCCCCAAGAGTCAAATATTTCCTCATTCCACTCCAAAGATGTACACACCCCAAACTTGATATTTTCACTCTCTTTTCCCAGGTGTTGCTAAGTTGAGGTTTTAATTGATTCCTAATCCTTACCCTCTCTAGCTTAGATAGGTGTAAACAATACAAGTTAACATTTCAATAAATAAGGGTTCTCCGATTTTTATTTTATATTTGTCCTCCAAGAATGAATTAAGATAACAATCTTCTGTCAACAATCTAATTTTCTAAAAAAGCGTTGGGGCTTAATCTTTTTTTTTTTAACTTCTCTCCATTAAACCCCTGTAGCGAGCTTTCATCTGATGACTTCCAAGTCAGGTGACCATAGGGCATCAGGTTTTCAGGACCCTTACAAGCTTAATTCCCCGAGTCAAAAAAGATTTGAAGAGAAGTTTTTCCATCAAACCATTTTAGTTTTATTTATCAAGATTAGTGCAATGCCCCTTACCACTTATTCTCGAAAACTGACCACTGACTTAGGATTATCACCTCATCTTATCTTGATGGTTAATCCATACAATAATTTAACACATGGAGCCCTCATTCAAATCAATATCTCCCTATACTGGTTCAAGCATCTCCAAACTGTTCTATCAACGGTGTGGGAACGTATATAGTCATGAATTTCTTTCAGGGTTGAATCCTCTATGTTCAACTGTGTCCTAATATAAATCAATTCATTAGCTCAAAGTGTGAAGCATGAGAATAGTTGTGCAATAGATATCAAGTTTTACAAAAACATGTATCAGTCAACTCAACATATAATATATCCACAATTTAAGTCCAACACAGTTCTCCAATATATTCATCATTGTTGACAAGATTATTCACCCTACACAAACATACATTAAGACTAGAGAACATATTTTTTTTACACGACAATCATGCACATAAAGTAAACTAACATGTGATAATCATGCTTAACAATGCGATCATAAACAGAGCCAACCACCCCCAAACCTATTACGTGCATTGCCCTCAATGTACAAAGATATATGCAATAAGAAAATGAACAAATAGTAGGGAAAAAAGGGGGGAAAGTGGTTACTCCCTTGGCCAATCAGAAGGTGGCTGCGGATATGGTATGTAGTCATCGAAACCTGATGGTTCTGGAGACGATGGAGGAGGTTGGGGGTAGGCGTGAAAGAATCTCTCGCAATAGAACAGATTGCTGGCCCATCTCACTCTGGATGTTGCGTACCATAGTATCGATCTCATCGAGTCTGTCCTGGATGTCACGCATCGTATCATAAGAGTGATCAACCTGAATACTAAGCTCATCAATCTGGCCAGCATAACGATCTATTCGATTAGAAAATAAATTAACCCACCGACGCGCATTTGACTCATCCTCCCTCACCAGCGTCATATAGTCATTTATAGTGTTGGTGCAGGTCTCCATGTGGCCAACTCTCAAGTCCAATGATCCCAACATCTGTTCTATACGGTACATGCCTTGGATGGTTTTAGTAGATCCTGCAAGTAGCTGTCGCATGACTGGTGAGTCGACAATAGGGTCGGGTTGTGGTGGTATGCCTCCCAGTTGCTATTACTGCTACTGATGGCGCAAGATGTGTTGCCATGAATTACCCACATATGTAAGATTGATGGGAACACTAGGTGGAGCCAGTTACTTCGCGTAAATGAGTTGTACCCCCAATGATAGGCATATCCCACTTATAAGACTGGGAAAAATCATCTTCTGTCGTGCTTGAGGTGCTGAGCTGAACTCAAAAATTTGATTGTAGATGAATGTTCCCAAATCAATCTTGAACCCTCGTACTAAGTGGAAGAGAAGTCTTGCTTTGGCAAAGTTGAAAGTAGACCAATGCGAGGTGGGCTCAATATTGTGGCATATAAATTTCATTAGTACCGTTAATGATCGAGTCAACTGGTTGTACTTAAACTTGTCCCCTACTTTGCCCTATTCGCTAGAGAGCATCTAAGCTACCAGTACCATATTCTCATCATGTGGTATTGGGACGATGTTGTGCCACGTTAATCTATAATATTCATCAATCACCTTGGGAGTTATGTTCACTCACTTATCCCGACCCAAGTATAGTATTGTGGTCAGACTTCGGGTCATCAATCTCCTTGTTAAAGTTTGTATAAACCTCTTGAACCAAAGTAGGATACACCCGATAGAGTTTCTCTATCACCCCTATCCACCATGCTCTGCCGATAAGAATAGAAATCTCTTAATCCTCGAAATCATCCAGAATAACCTGCCTTTCGAGCCACACTTTTCATTTATGGAGTATCTTCTCAAAAAGTCTTTTGTGATCAGCACTCAGAAAATGCCTCATCACTCCATCGTCAACACGTGTACATGCGGTAGTCCCAGATGTGTCAATCAGTTCTTTTCCTTTAGAAGTTGAGGCCGTGCATTTCATTTCGGGGGCATCCTATGACAAGGTGAACGAAACTATCAGTCCAACAATGCAATAATAGTGATCAATACAATAGCAGTATAATGCATTGAGCTTACGGTTGTGAGTGTGCCAGGAATACGCAAGTGCATGTATGACTTAATTATGTCCAAATGTAATGCAAATAAGAATGCAATCATGGTAGAATGTTCACGTCAAAACCACAAGTGTGAAGGAAGAAGATGGTGCATAATTAGAACTAAACACTTCACATGAGCAATTTATCAAACACTTTGCATGCACATGTAAAATTGCACAAACAAGAGCATATATGGTGAATTGGAAAGCCCAAATACACAAAAGTACAAGATGAAACCATCACTACCTAAACCTATCTCCATAACCACACATTGCAAAGCATAAATCATAAGAAAGTAAGAACAATCAACATAGAACCAAGGTTGAGAAATATCCTATTTACCTTGCCAACTTGAAAATTGATGGTGAGAAGTGGTGAAATTGGACTCTTGATTAATGAGGACACTTATACGTGAAGAATCTACCAAAGTGAATTGGGGAATGTTTAGGCCTAGGCGAGAGAAGTGGCGGTTCTCGTGTGTGTAGAGGGGGGAGGGGGGGAGAGGGAAGAGAAAAAGAGAAGAAAGGGAAAGGAAGAGAGTTGGGGATAAAAATGAAAGATAAATAATAATAAAAAAATGGTATGCTAGTAGGGTGCCTACCTAATGGGGAGTGAGGTGCGTACCTCACCAAATTGGCTTGCCTCAGGCGAGCCAATTTCACTCAGAGTCGTGTGCCTTGCCTGCAGGCGAGGAAACACCCCCTGGTCTACTAGACCTTTTTTTTTTTTTTGAAAAAAGTAAAAACTACAAAATAGCAGGCCATCCTAAAAAAATGCAAAACTCCCAAATAAAATGGTATCCCCCCTAGACTCCATATAATTCCCGTTGAAAATTTAAGTGAGTTGATACATGATTCGAGTGACTAATGTAATGGATGAATGATAAAGTCTCTGCATTAATCTACCTAAGGAATAAAAATTCATAATCAAATGCATGAAAACTGAATAAATAAATAAAAAAAGGAAGAGAATTGGGTTGCCTCCCAATAAGCGTTGGTTTATAGTCCATAGCTCGACTTCGTGGCTCGAATTAATCTGCAGTATTAAGTGGTACAGTTGTTTTTTCACTAGAATAGTCACCTCACCAGTAACCTTTCAACCGATGTCTATTCACTTTGAAATTCCTTTGCTGATCTTGAGATACTACTTCAACGGCACCATGCGGGAACACAACCACTACCGTAAATGGACCCGACCACCTAGATTTTAGGTTTCCCGAAAAAAGCCTCAGGCGTAAATTGAACATCAAGACCTACTGACCAACCTCAAACTCCATTTCTTGGTTTTCTCTTTATACTTTTTTGCATTCTCATATGAGTCCAGACGAAATTCATCGAGCTCATGAAGTTGAAGAATCCTCTTTTCCCCTACTATTTTCATATTAAAATTGAGCAAGTGTGTTGCCCAGTATGCCTTATGCTCGAGCTCAACCGGTAGAAGGCATGCCTTTCCAAACACCAGCCTATATGGAGACATGTCTATCGAAGCTTTAAATGCGGTTCTGTATGCCCACAGTGCATCATCTAATTTATAAGTCTCGGTTTTACATCATTCTTGCTCATTAGATACTTCAAGGTGGCATGATCCGTGTAGACAATCACCTTAGATCCAATCAAATATGGCTGAAATTTATCGAAAGCAAACACCACCGCTAATAGCTCCTTCTATATAGTTGTATAATTTACCTGAGCTTCATCCAATTTTTTGCTGGCCTAGTGAATAGCGTAAGAAATTATTTCCTTGCGTTGACTCAATATTCCCCCACTACATGATCACTGGCATCACACATAAGCTCAAATGGATAAGACCAATCTGGAGCAGCCAAAACTGGAGCAGTCACCAACTTTTCCTTTAGAGTGCTGAATGATGTTAAACAGTTTTAAGAAAAGTGAAATAAAGCTCCTTTTTTTCCAACAAATTGCATAAAAGCTTTGAGATTTTGGATAAATCCTTTATGAAATGACAGTAGAACCAACATGACCTAAAAAACTTCTAACTCCTTTCACCGACACCGACGGCGGTAGTTTCTCAATGACCTGTATCTTAGCCCTATCTACCTTAATACCTCTAGCTAAGATCAAATGCCCCAGCACAATCCCTTCCTGCACCATGAAATGACATTTTTTCCAATTGAGCACAAGGTTAGTGTCTTCACAACGTTGCAACACCTTACCCAAATGTGCAAGACATTCATCAAATGACTTCCCAAAGACAGAGAAATCATCCATGAATACCTCAATGATATTTCCCACCATGTCTGAGAAGATAGACATCATACAACGCTGAAAGGTGGCCGATGCATTGCATAACTCGAATGGCATTCTTCTATAAGCAAAAGTACCATAGGGACGTGTGACAGTAGTTTTCTCCTGATCATCTGGCGTTATAGAAATCTAGTTGTACCATGAGTAGTCATCCAAAAAGCAGTAGTATACATGTCCCGCTAGCCTCTCCAATATCCGATAATAAAAGGAAGGGGAAAGTGATCCTTCCTCGTTGCATTGTTGAGCTTGCGATAATCAATGCAAACTCTCCATCCAGTGACTGTGCGTATTGGAATGAGCTTGTTATTTTCATTTGGAACTATTGTGATCCTCCCTTTCTTCGGTACGACCTATACTGGGCTGACCCAATGGCTGTCTAATATAGGATAGATGATCCCTGCATCCAAAAGCTTTAAGATCTATTTTTTTACCACTTCTTGCATAGTAGGATTCAATCTGTGTTTATGTTCAATTGATGATATGTACTCATCCTCCATCAGTAACTTGTGCATGCAAAGTGAAGGGCTGATCCCTTTTATATCTAAGATGGTCCATCCTATCGCTATCTTCTGATCCTGAAGCACCCTCAACAACTGATCTTCCTCTAATTCTGAGAGTATATTTGAAATAATTACCAGGAGTGAATTCTTCTTTTCTAAATACTCACATCGAATGTGTGATGGCAGTTATTTGAGTTCAATGTTGGAGCTTGCTGAACAGATGGTAAAGGTTTTGTAGGGCCTTTACCCAGCTTCAGCCGTGGTTGCTTGAAGAGGAATGGTCTGGCTACTGCTAAGTACCTTGCACTCTTCTGCTTCCTCTTTCTCCAATGGCAAATCTTGAGAGTGCACCAAACAAGCCTCCAGAGGGTCTTGAGGATGATCAAATTAGAATGTCTCAGTTACTGCTTCCTTTATTACATCAATTTACATGTATGAATCTAGTTCGTTCTAAAATTTGAAGGCCTTAAACACATT
>CAIGRH010208037.1:0-11402 GCA_903798295.1 Fraxinus nigra | reverse complement strand
AGATCCAGGAAATCTTGTGTCAGGGCAATCGTTGATCGTTGTCCTTCAATGCCTAAATAATGAGATTATTTATTAATATTGTAACTAATTGATTGAAGTCAACATAACTCTTAATACTTGAATGTGTGAACATAATTCTTAACACTTGAATGTGTTAATAGGACTTTTAAGACTTGATTGAAGTCTTTAAAACTCTTACTTCACTGCTAAATTCCATAAATCTTAATAAACAACCCAATTCGGAATGATAACATATAAAAATAGCAATTGGAAGCAGATAAGGAAAACCATATAAAATAAGGCAAATAGGTCAACAATTCATCTATATAATTACATAAAAAAGTGTTTGTTCAACGTAAATCCTGAAAACCATTATATGAAAGCTCACCCAGTGTAATACCCCCTTGACAAATAGATGTCCTTTAAAGGTCCAAATTGTTCAAAGGGCCCCCTCAGGTCTTCTAGCNGTTAATAGGACTTTAAGTCTTGATTGAAGTCTTTAAAACTCTTACTTCACTGCTAAATTCCATAAATCTTAATAAACAACCCAATTCGGAATGATAACATATAAAAATAGCAATTGGAAGCAGATAAGGAAAACCATATAAAATAAGGCAAATAGGTCAACAATTCATCTATATAATTACATAAAAAAGTGCTGGTTCAATGTAAATCCTGAAAACCATTATATGAAAGCTCACCCAGTGTAATACCCCCTTGACAAATAGATGTCCTTTAAAGGTCCAAATTGTTCCAAGGGCCCCCTCAGGTCTTCTAGCCTTCATAGAGGAAATGAAATAGTTAGTACTATACCATGTAGAAGTTGTAGTAAATGGACAAGCAGAACACCTTGATTTAACAAGAAAGAAAAAATAAAACCACACAAAGGTTACATTACAACCACTAAAAATAGTAAAATCTAATCACCAATTTTGAACAAGCTATAGGTCACTCATAAATGCAAAATGTCTAGATGCCACTCAATATCGAGTACACAAAAGTAATTATATAATGTAAAACCCTACTTGCTTTGTTGATGATATAATGTAATTATATAAATTTGCCTAATCTCTAACATCTTGAATTGTAGAGGCCACTCAATATTGAGTACACAAAAGTCATGATTTCATTTTTCATGTATCGATACCTATTTATGAAAATTGTGAACATATCAAATTGAAAAATGAGGCCTACATGTGAAATGACGTGTTAAACAAAAAATTTAAATAAATAAACTTCTCTAGATGTTCTAACTTCTCAAGTCATAGGTTTTAAAATTGTAAGAAGTATATGTAGGACTAGAAATGAGAATATAGCCCAACAAACCAATGGAGGGTAAAGAAGAAGACTAAAGCGTCATTTTTTACATTGACCTAAAGATGCCCGTTCACAAGAGTGACGTGATTTTGGCAGAGCAATTTAGGCGAGGGAGAGGTAGACCTAAATTAACTTGGCATTGGTAGTTGTTAAGGATTTAGTCACTTATTATCTCACAGTTGATCTAGCAACGAATAGAATGGAAGGGTAAAGAAGGATAAGTGGTCATAGGAAAAAGGCTTAGTTTATTGTAGTTACATAAAAAAAAATTCACGGGACTGTATGCTAGCACTAGTAAGGATAGGTATATAGCAAAACCCATTCAAGAACTAGATCTCTCCAACTATGAGTGCTGCACACCAAGCTATCACGATTGCCATAAATTGTAATGTTGCTTACCAAAGTCTTGATGTCTGGATATTCCAAGGAGATTTTTTACTCAGTACATTGGCGTTTCCCTAAGATAGTATCAAATTCCTTCAGCAAGCCTGAGAACAAAGATTGATAATGAAATGCTTATGGTGATTAGGGAAAGCAGATATAGAGAAAAGTTAAAAAACTGAAATCATATCGACTTTTTAATCTTCCCCAAAGTGTAATCCCCATAGTCAAGAGTCTAAATCCAACACATAAGACAACAGTAAAATATGAATACCTACTGAATCTCAAAATACTGGTTGTCAAAAACTAAAATATCTACCAACAGATTGCCTCGTAACACATAGTAAAAATGTAAAATATGTAATCAGATACACATAGCAAAATGCAAAAATCTATAATGAAATAAATACATAAACAAACCTTCATTCTGTTACAGATGGGAGTCGGAGTCGCGCGCTTTAGCTTCTAATTGAAAATGACAAATTGGGAAAAAATGTTCACTTTGATGGTGTCGGAGTCGCGCGCTTCAGCTTATAATTGGGAAAAGGCTTCACTTTGTCAGAGTCGAAGTCGGAGAAGGAGACGAAGTCACGTGTAATGGCGCCCAAATTGGAAATGAAGAATTGGGAAAAGGGTTTACGTTGCTGCCGATTTATGCTATTGGGTTTGGAATTGGACCTTTCCTATTGGGCCTAATTTTTGGAGCAACATTTAATCAGCTTAAGATCCAGCCCAACTGCCTTGCCTAGCTCACCCAACCCTCCTTACTTTTTGCAACGTTTATTAAACGTTGCAAAAATTTGATCTTTTGCAAAAAGTTGATCTTTTTGCAACATTTATTAAACGTTGCAAAAAATTAAACTTTTTTCAACGTCCCAAAAACGTTGCGAAATGTGACATTAGCAACGTCTCATTCTCAAATGTTGCCAAAACTCAATTATATTAACCCAATAGCAACATTCACTTATTAAAATGTTGCGGTAGACTTCTTTAGCAACACTTAACTACCGAATGTTGCCGTTTATATATTGCAAAATCTCATTTTTGGCGTAGTGGCAAACTTATACTAAACTTGTCAAGAAAGTATAATTTACTTCGCTAGAGAAAGTGAAATTAGATTTGGAAGATTTGTCAACTTAAAGTTAATATGTCCAAGTAGAAACTAGATTCGAAAAAAGAAAAAATGACTCCATTGATTGAGAGGCGCAGGACCAGTCCAGAGATTTTGGGTGCCCATGTGACATTTTAAAATATGGCCCATTTAACTAACATAATAATAAAGATTTTAAATTTTAAAATTATTATTATATAACAAAATTATTTTGGTACCCATATAATGCTAAGGCTCTGTACGGTGCACCACTTGCACACCCTTAGGGCACCTTTGATAGGGCGGTTAGTGGTGGGGGTTGTACATCATTGAAGAACAAAGGTACGAGTCCGAAGAGGAATATGTCATAGGGATACGCCATTTCTTTTGTATTTCATTTTTCTCCTTTTGTCAACGTGAACGGTATAAGGGAAGCATGCGTGGATCCTGCTCAAACCAAAACAAAGCATGTCTAATCTAAATTCATGTCAAATATTCATGTTTCTAAGTTTGAATTCTATAGCTATACATTGTAACAATAGCATAGATTTAGCATTATCGTGTATATGTCTCCTAAATTAGCTTTTCAATCATTCTGTATATAACATAGAATTTCTATCAATAAAGTGTGGGAAATTCTTCATTGACATTACTGCAATATTTGTTCCTTTTACATGACATCATAGCAGACGGTCTCTAACGAGCCACGATCAAAGTCACCACCATATCTTCTTCCTTTGATCAAAATCCAAACTTTAACCTCCATACCCAACCTCCTTCCGGAGCAGATATATCCCCAATTGCTCTCAACATTACTGCCCAAATCAATGAAAAATTAACTCCATCCACCTTTCCTCAATGGCGTGCTCAATTTGAAGCACTGCTTATTGGTCACGATTTACTCGACTATGTCGAAGGCACCCTTCGATGCCCCTTTTCCGCTGGTACCTTCGCTGATGAGCTGCGCAAGACCAATTAGGTCCGATGGGATAAACTTGTCTTGAGTGCTATTCTAGCATCCACATCTCCTTCAATCACCCCACTCATTGCTGCGACAAAGACCTCTCATGAAGCTTGGAAAAAGTTAAAAACTATATATGCTAGTTGATCAAGAACTTGTGCTATGCAGTTAAAGGATGAACTCACCTTAATCCAGCATGGAGATCGATCGATTATATATTATCACCATGATGTGAAGGCTTTGACTGATGAAATATCCATTATTGATCATTTAGTTTTGGATCATGACCTAACCCTTTATGTGTTGAATGGTTTAAACCCAGATTTTCGACAGATTGCTGTACCTACTCGAGCTCGAGAATCATCACTGACCTTTGAGGAGTTGCATGACCATTTGTTTGGACACAAGGCATATTTACGACGCCCAGAAGCTACAACACAGAACCTAGTTACTTCTACAAATTACACGAAGACAAAGTAGTTTGCACAAGGGGGAGTCACCCGTGGCCTTTTAAGCAAAATGGCCCTTAACGCGGGCCTCAAGGCCCTTGCCCAAGCCGAATCTCAAATGGAGCCCAACGTGATGGACATCGCTCCAACAACTCTAGCAGGCCCAACAATTTCAATCGGCGTTACCAGCCCAAATCTCAAATTTGTGACCAATTGGGCCAGATTGCTAAGTCTTGTCCTCAACTCCATTCACTGGATGTCTCCATCAATTGTGCTACAACCTCTACTGGAAAAGGACAAAATTGGTTACTTGATTGGACCGCTTCTCATAATATCATGGGTGATCTTTCCAATTTATCCTTTCACTCCGAATATGATGGAACTGATAAAGTAATTCTCAGTGATGGTTCAGGTTTAGTAGTCTCATACATTGGTTCTTTAACTTTGCACTCTCCTCATCGAACTTTTATATTGCGTGATATTCTTTGTGTTCCAAACCTTTGCAAAAATTTAATTTTCGTTCAACATCTCACCAAACAAAATAACGTCATTGTTGAATTTCACACTTTTCATTTTCTTGTGAAAAACAAGATCATAGGGACGATCCTGCTAAGAGGAGCATGTAACAATGGCATCTACACCTTCCCGGATTCAATGGAGGGATAAAAAAAGTTGCTAATGTACATGAATGGACTTCCATTGATGGATGGCACAAGCGTCTTAGGCATCATTTTATTAAAATTGTCCATCATCTTGTCAAGAATTCTTCTCTTCCTATTTCATTGAACAAAAAATTGTCTTCATTATGTTCTTCAAGTTCTATTAATAAAGCACATAAACAACCTAGTCTCCAAAGTCATGAGCCATTTCAACTTATTTTCACGGATGTGCGGGGTCCCGCTAGTTATACTGGAATTGATGGATCACAATATTACCTTATTGTTGTTGATCATTATACAAAATATATATGGCTTTATCCAATGGTCACTAAATCCAGTGTTTCTAAAATTTTCCCGCCTTTCAAAACGTTTTGTTGAAACCCATTTTCAAAAATCTATCAAAACACTATACTCCGACAATGGTGGTGAGTTCATCGCTTTAAAATCATATCTATTGCTTCATGGCATAACTCACTACACCACTGCTCCACGCACCCCACAACAAAATGGTGTCTCTGAACGTCGTCATTGTCACCTAGTTGAAATGGGCATTACATTTCCTCATCATGCAAATCTTGATTACTTGTATTGGCCCTATGCCTTCAAATAGCATTTTATCTCATGAACAGACAATCCACTCCTCTTCTCCGGGGAAAATCACATTTTGAAGTCATTTTGGGTCAAACACCCAATTATTTGAAATTTAAAAAATCTGGGTGTATTTTTTATACTCTCACACGGCCCTATAACTCAAATAAAATGTAGTCCAAATCCAAAGCTTGCGTTTTTCTCGGTTATTCGCCAACCCAAAACGCATATAAGTGTTTTGAACCTCAAAAAAAATTCTTCATCTTACAGCATGTGTCATTTGATGAAAATTAACACCAATCGAGTCTATCCCAGCCCGTACCTTCCGTGACAACCCAGAACACTCGAGAACCTCACAAATTTCTTCCCACTTCTTCGATGCTCAACAGCCTGCCGTGTCTCTATCAACGCTATCCGACCCGCCACTTTCACTGCTACCTCTGGAAGGTTCTCCTACCGTTGTTGCGCCATCCTCAGGTAATTTCGAACCACCTGCTTCTTTATTTCATGATTGTTTGCAAGTCCTAGATCACAACAACACCCATTCAAATTCTCTTCTACATGACAATCAGACTGGTTCTTTAAATTTGCAATCACAATCTCATGATTTTTCTACTGATCCACATTTAAGTCCATATCATAATCCCACAACTCTCAAATTTCCAAACCCTACCAAACCAAAAATCCTCTACAACACACTCATAACATGACCACAAGATCAATGAACCAGATTTTCAAACCTAAACAAATACATACCGTGTCCAAACATCCTCTTCCCCAAACTATTGAACGAAAAAGTGTGAGCCAAGCCATTTCTCAACCTTACTGGAGTGAGGCCATGTCCAATGAGCTTACTGCTCTTGTAAAGCACGAGACTTGGGACCTAGTTTTACCACTTTCAAATTGTATACATGTGGGCTGTAAGTGGGTATTCAGAGTAAAAAGGAAAGCTGATGGGTTAGTGGACATATTCAAAGTCTGTCTAGTTGGTAAGGGCTATAATCAATGACCTGATGTTGATTACACAAAAACCTTTAGCCTTCTAGTTAAATCAGCAACTATTATAACTGTCCTATCTATTGTAGCCATGAATGGATTGGATTTGAGACAAATGGATGTCAACAATGCCCTTCTAAATGGTGAATTATCTGAGACTGTGTTTATAGCACAACCTCCAGGGTTCAAAGAATTGTCCAAACCTAATCATGTTTGTAGGTTAAAAAAGGCCATCTATGAGCTTGGTACACATCACTCAAAAAATGCCATTCTTCAGCTGTAAAATAACGAGGTTCGACCCAAACTACACCTACAGGGGGTGAATATGTGTTTATTCAGAATAAAAACTTATAATTAACTAGCAACAAGTCACTATTAATTATCTCTAGATGGTTAATCAATCATTCCAATTATCTTAAGTTGAATTTTAGCAATTATATTGTAAACAATAAATAACAAGCAGATTGATCACGGAGAAACCCCAACTAGGTAAAAACTTTGTGCATTTTGCCAGTCAGAAATTCACTATAAACGAATTATGAAATTACAGTATGTCAGACACGACTACCACTAGTACTTTCTGACCTCCTGACTGTAATTCTCACAGCTCTCCTGGATTGTGCGCTCCTGCAGCAATTCCTGATTTTATGAATTCATTTATCTCTAGTGGATCAATGAAGAACTCTGTGTTCTTCAACAACTGAAACTCCTGTCACCTTCCCTTGATTTTACGTCTGACGGATGTGTAGGAAGTAACAGTTTGATATTTGGATTATGGATTTTATGTTTTCACCGCCAAGAATAAATCACAGCATGAAGGTTGATAGTTTATATCAAGAGGATATGGAGAGTATATGTTTTTCTCAATGTTCAACCTTGGAATTTACATTTAGAGGCGTTTGGTATTTATAGTTTAGGTTTTGGGGTTGAATAGGTAGGACAAAAAGACATAAAAACGCGAATTAAAATTTTTCGGACGATGCTATCGCTTGAGCAAAAACTGGACGACGAATGAGCAGTGGGTTGTCGCTCGAGCAAAGACAAGGCGAATGCGGGCAACAATGTTTTTGTTACCTGTCGCTCGAGCGAAGACAAGGCAACATGCGGGCGACAATGTTTCTGTTCCTGCTGCTCGAACCAAGTCATGTCGACAGTCTAACGAAATTGCGGCGCCGTTTTTCCTTCTTTTCCATTCTCGAACTCTAGACCTAATACAACTCATTTCTACTATTAGCAACTTACTCCTTGACCTTTACAACATATTAATTTAAGTCCCTTTTGTTCACAGACTTGCCAATTACATCAAAAACCTAACAAGCTGGGTTTTCACAATTTCAAAGTAGATTTATTTCTATATACAGCCAAGGTTCCAATATTTGTTATTTCTTGGTTTATGTTGATGATCTTGTAATTATATAGGGAATAATTCCACACTTGGCCACCATTATTAAGCAGCTGGGTGACATATTTTCTCTCAAGGATATTGGGTTATCTACATTTTTTCTTAGGAAATGAAGTAATTCCTACCTGAGCAGGATTATTTCTCTGACAAAATAAATATGTTCGTGAACTTTTAGCCCACACAAGTATGAGTGGTGCAAAAGATGTCTCAACACCTCTCTCTTTCCTTCTCAATCCCTTCAATTGAAAGATGGCACTGCTGGTGTGGACAGCTCAGAGTTCCGTAGAATTATTGGTAGCCTTCAATACCTTTCCTTGATGCGTCCATCATTTGCAGTCAACAAACTCTCTCAATTTATGCACAAGTTGACTACAAATCACTGGACAGCAACCAAAAAGCTCATCCGCTACTTAAAACAAACCATTTTCTATGGTATTCGGATCAACAAAGCTGGAACTCCGATATTAAAAATGTACTCCGATGCCAGTTGGGCTGGAAATGTGGATGACCGCACGTCAACCTCTGTATATATCAGTTTTTTGGGATCTGACCCCATTTCTTGGAGCGTAAAGAAACAAAGAGTCGTTGCACGATCCTCAACAGAGGCTGAATATCGGGCACTAGCAAATGCAACTTCCGAGACAATGTGGTTGTCCACTCTTTTCAAAGAACTAGCATTTCCAATCAAAGAATCTCCCCAGTTGTTACGTGACAATCTCGGAGCCACACATCTCAGTTTTAACCCGGAAAATCATTTGCACATGAAACACATTCAAATATATCTTCACTTTGTGCCTGACTTAGTGCAAAAATGAAGCATCCAAGTCAGACATGTACATACTCAAGACCAACTAGCTAATTTGTTAACAAAGTCATTGTCTAAATAGCGCACAGAATTACTACGCAACAAAATTGGTCTTGCCGATGGAAGCTCAATCTTGTGGGGGCGTATAAGGGAAACATACGCGGATCCTACTCAAACCATAACAGAGCATGTCTAGCCTAAATATATGTCAGATATTCATGTTTCTAAGTTTGAATTCTATAGTGTACATTGTAACTGTAGCATAGATTTAGAGTGTATTCGGTATAACTCAAAATCCAATTAAAATTAAAAATATAGCCGTTATTGGGTCCAACCCGTCTAATAAAAGTCAACAATAACGGCTAGTTTTTCAATTTTAATCTGATTTTAGTCTTTATCAAACACCCTCTTAGCCTTACCTTGTATATGTCTCCTAAATTAGCTTCTCAATCATTCTGTATATAACATAGAATTTCTATCAATAAAGTGTGTGGGAATTTCTTCATTGACATTACTGCAATATTTGTTCATTTTACAAACGGAAGACCTTAGAGCATATATTCTCTAGATGATGCTGGAAAACAGTTAGTAGAAATTAAGAAAAATAAAAGATTTTCATAAAACAAGGGTACTAATTTGATTTTTGCTAGACTGTGAAGTGCTATTAATTCTACCTAATTAACCACGTAGAGGTTCAAAATGAAAATGCCTTATCATCTTGACATGCTATCCATATGTTTTACACCGTCGGACATTGAATAATTAGTGTAGGATCAAAATGGCCATTTTACTCTTCCTAATTATTATATCCCACTTAATCTAGTATATTTGATATATACTTACTCGAACTTCTATTCTTATTCAATTACATGTAAATTGAGCAGTTATCTATTTAATTTGTAAAAATAATTTTAATTGTAGAAAAAATCTCAATTTAGATAGAATCGATGTGAAAGAAGGCTATTTGCAGCTTAATAGAGTTCATTTGGAGCAAATGAAGATTAATAGGATTTCAAGTGATCAATCGGAAGTGTTAATAGAGCATTTAGTAAAAAAATCATAGATTTCAAGAGTTAAGTTTAGCATTTTGAAAATTTGAGGACTAAATTATAAATATTTAAAACATATATTGGGTCGATTATTAATGATTTTGGGATGAAGATGACTGAATTGTGAAATTTATAAATGGGGAAATATTGCACGAGAAAAGGAGTCCAATTAAAAAGAAAAAGGAATTTTTTTATATATTTTTTTTCTCAAACTCTTTGTGAAAATCAATTTGAAAAATGATCTTGACTTAAATCTTGTTCTCTAAATATATATTATAAAAATCAAAAGGGGTCTCTTGGGATACGAATATCAATTACAAGAAAAGAGAGCCAAAATAAGAGAAAAATCAAGAAATTAATCAAGAAACTAGAATTTCAAGATTTTTATTAGAACACAACGGATTCATAGTGCAAAATCTTCATATTTTTCCCATTTTTCCTTAAAAGCCAATTATATACTTTAATTCCTCTTTATTTTATTCATCTCCCATGATGTATAATTATGTAATTAGTAAGGATGCACGATTGTGATATAGTTTTGAAGCTTCATTTTAAGTTCCAAATCTCCTATTGATGTTGAAAATTATTTTTACTTCTATTCTTTATACTTTAGATTGATTGGCCACTAATTCATTGACTGTGAGAAATAATTATGTCGAGGGGCGAAGTATTTGTTTATACCACATAATAAAAACTTGCAATTTGGATCAAGGGCAAAGATACACTTTTATGGTTGACACGGTCATTACATGAATTTTTCGGTAATTAAATGTTCTTGATTAAGGCTTATTCAGATTCATTTAGAGATGTGATTGATTGATTTTATTGATTAGGATTGATTGGAACCCAGAGAAGTAAATCAATCAATTTAAAAGAATTCAACCAGGTACATATAATCAATTGTTATAAAAATTGATAATTGAAATTAAGGGGGATGGATAAATGTTAGGGATGGCAATAGGGTAGGGCGGGGCAACCTCCACTGTCCCACCAAGAAATTTCCTACCCCGTCCCCACCCCGTTACCCGTTTAAGGCGGGGCGGAGAGGGGCAAGGGTGTTTACTACCTTGTTAATTTTTTATTTTTATTTTTTAAGTTTTTGATAAATTATTTTATTTTCCTCATTTATTATATTGAGACAAATAATTCTAGTTCTCATTTTTTATTAAAACTAATGAAAATTTTTATTTAAAGTATTGAATTCAAAAAAAAAATAAAAACAATAAACGGGGTAGGGCAGGGCACCCGTTACTTGTCTCCACCCCGAGGCAAAATTTCACGCGCCAAATACTTGGGTTTTTTTGCTATCCCTAATAAATGTGGTGAACTCATGACTCTTAACACTTAAACCATCATATTAAAAAAAAAAATCACTTTTATTGCTTTAATACATTTAAAATAAAATAAAAATCACAAAAAGAAAATAACTACTTATATTTATCATCAATTGAATTGAAATCAGGAATAGTTGAATCATAGTAGTTCTTGTGGGAACGATAATTCGGATTCAAAGGTCCACTATATTACTTATTACGATATCATACACTTACGATATACAAAAACGCAACACCATACAAAGATGTTCTTCAAGAGACGCACAGAGTCCCCCTTATCTTTAACCTCAAACTCTCTTGGTTGAGTTATGTATATGGTTTCATCTAAAAAAACCATACAAGAAGGCAATCTTCACATCAAGTTGTTCTAA